>OOFC01042850.1:0-58790 GCA_900323345.1 Pseudochromis fuscus
CTGCCACAACAAGCATCTGCCCGCCAGCCCGTCCCAGAGACGCCTCCTGTCCTGGTCGGACGACTGGAGGGCCATCCTGGACAGCAAGAGGCAGTGAGGGACTCCTAGTGGGTGTGGGTGTCGAGGCATTACCAGTCTGGGAAGTAAAAAAAAAGTTTTACACAAACTGGACCATTGGTGCACTCCGTCAGGGGAGGATGTTCACTTGTTCAGCCACAAGGGGGCACTCTGAGACTGAGTGTGAATCCACGTTTTCACCTGCTTGACTGAAACAAAATGAAAACACAATGAATTTAGAAGATGGTAAGTATGAGAGGACTGAACGTGTTGCTCCGCATTCTGGGTGTATTTTTGTTTTATTGTGGACATTTGTGTTCAAAAATCAGCCAAACTTTTACATTTGTTTTTTTAAAACACTCGGGCGGGTTATCTGAGGCCTTTACCCCAAAAGGCTTCTCAGTTGTTCCCCAGCACCACGTTGCATTAATGAGTCAGTGGATCGTGATTCACGCACAACAGTGCAAATATAGTCTCAGAGTCGGACGCACACTGGCGAGCGTGTGCAATACATAAACACAGGAAAGTGACCTCCACACACACACACACACTGTAACTGTTATGTTAGGTCATCATTTTATTTTTTTAAACATACAAGTTCTGGGTTTTAAAGAGTTGAAGTGGCTACATTGGTGCTGTTTTTTTTAAAGACCTCAGTGTTTCACAGTGATCTATGCATCTTAGTTAGTACGCTGAAGACATACACACACACACACACACACATGCACGTTGCCAAAAAGTAGTGTAGAATATCCGAGTCATTAAAAGATGATTAAATCCATAGCAGTTTAATTATTGTAAATAATCTTTAGAGATATATAGAGAGATGTAGATACATATATTATTCAGCACATTTTCTAAGTGGTCGATGCCATTTTCAACGCGATCTGTGTCATACCTGATAAAACGTACTGTCACTTATCTTTTTTACAGTAGCATGTTTACATGAGGAAACTCCAGGGTGTCTCCACAAACCTGTAAAGTGTATTTATTTTAGCATGTCGCTCATGAAGATTTTATATAGTTTAACCACATTTGCCACACAGCTGCATTTCTCTGAGTATGAGGGACATTTAGGACACACTGTGAGGACATAGAGGCTGAATCTCACTGGTTCGCTAAAGAAGTCCACAGTATTGATTCTTTGCTGTTTGGGAGCAGATCAGTAGATGATGAACGTGTTAGGGAAGATAGTGCTAGAGTGCTGTTATTGTGCCTAGTTTAATGTACAAACTGCTTATTTCTGTCTGTGGGATGTTTTAATGCTGTGTTTTCAATCAATTAAAACACGTATTTAAAAAAATCATTTCAATTATCTGGTTTTTCATGAGCGTCACTTTATTTTTATTACTGCTGAACTCTTCTCTCTCTGTGCTGATTAGATCGGTTTAGAAAACATGATGAACGTTTAGTCCAGTTTCATTTTCTGCACGACAAACTGATGGTTATGAAACATCAACATCTGCCGACCGGCACGTTGCACATTGGTGCTGAGCAGTGTTTGTGGAGGGTAATGCACATCTGGACACACATCCATTAAAAAGGAAGATGACTGAGTTTGTGAGTAAATGGATCGTAAGATTTGCAGCTCAATCTCAATCTCAGTTTGTTCTGCTGAAACATGCTCATGTAGAGTTTGTCTGGTGCAGTCGGGTTTTTCGTCTTGATTATCTTACGATCCATTTACTCACATTATCAACAATGTCATACTTTTCTAATAATAAAGTACCTAGGAATAGGAATCTTAGAAAAGGAAATTTGCTGAAATGAAACTTGGATTTGCAAATGTTAACAATCTTAAATAAGTGATAATGTTAAGGAGATGCACTGAAACGTCTGAAAACTTGAATTACTTTTATATACTCTATACTCTATATACTTTTATATTATTTCATGTTTTAGGTGGCTTATTAATGTCTGTTTTTTTTGTTTGGTTGGTTTTTGGAGCCAGAATTGACCATATTTGGACATGAAGGGAGGAGTGAGGAGGCGGGTCTAACCCTTGAACACAAGGACACTGAGACTTAAGTTCACCAGTGATTGAGACTCAAAACCACCTGCAAATCATTGGAGACCAGACCTGTCAATCAAACTAACCACGCCCCTAACTCCTCCTCTTCTCTCAGCCTAATAATGACGTAATGATTTTCAGATGGACCACATCACTGCGAAGAAGAGTTGACTTTAGCTAATGACATCAGAATGACTTGTGGAAAAAAATGTATTGACTGAGTATTGAAACTGACCATTTTTTAATTGAAGTCAGTTTTTGGTGCGAGTGGCCATCGGTGGTATTACACTTTTTTTTTTGCACTTCAGTATCAACTTAACTTTTGAGTCCTGTCATCACAGAGCCGATACACTGAGAGACAAACATCTGCACCTGTGGGCAGTTTTCCAGGGTTTCTGCAGGTTTCAACAAGTTAAATTTAAGACTTTTAAAGACTTTTTTTAAGGCCATAGTGAATAGAATTTTAAGACCCATTTCACATCCATACTGGCAAAAAAGTATAAAAGACATTAAGGAAAATTGTAGGTAAAGAATTACATGCAACTAACTAACCAATGCCCAATGCTCCAAGTTTCAAAGTTTTCTTGAAGAAGGTGCAGTTTGCTTTATATGTTTCCATCCACCAGCTTCAACCAGGCATTAAATTGTTCGCTCTGGAGCCACAACCCGTTGATCTGGCACTTATCCATCTGTTACAAGTAATTCGGCTTTGCTGTCAATGCTGTGAGCTTTTCTTAAAAAAATTAAAAAAAATACAGGGTGAGTAGCATGAATCAATTTACCATATTTCCTCACCCATTTGCCCCAGCGACGTGATTCCAGCTGATTCTGAAAGCTGACAAGTGGAGTGTTTCGTATATATTACTGACATTACGGTATTTTATGGAAACTGCACTTGAATTACAGCAATTTGATTGACACGTCACTTTCTATCACCAGCTAAATGTTCAGGGTAAAAAGGTTACGTTTTCTCCGCTGTAACCATAGACTGTAGGCTGTAACACACTAGCTGGTTGTGCTCGATGAATTGTGACCGAGCCAAGTACTCAAAAAAATGCTCAAAAAAGTACGGAAGTATTCAGAAAAAAGTACGGAACTAAATTTCCTGCAGGTACTTTAGTACCGTTTGGTATTTATTTAATAGCGTCCTCAAAAATCCAAACATTCAAAAGCAGCACTGAAGTTTATGCATTTTACATAAAAGTAACGTTAGTGCATTTTTAAGACCTTTCAAAATCGTATCGAAGACATTTTACAAGATTTTAAGTGAATTTTAGACATTTTAAGACATTTTAAAATTTTGGGATTTTAGACATTATAAGACTTTTTAAGACCTCGCAGAAACCCTGTTTTCATGTCACACTGGACGACAAGAGAAATCCCAGAAAGGAGAGCGAGTCAAAACAGCTGGAGGCAGAATTTTCCAAATCCATACTTTTCAGGAAATGTTGTCCCGTCTTTGTCTTTTCCTTCTTTTTTTTTTGTTGCGTAACACCCTCCACCTGCACCCTGTTTGTTGACTGTCTAAGTGCTTCCTTTCCATACTTCCGACCACAGTTAATGGCCAAATAGGTCAGCTGCCTCCCTCTAACAGCTGGAAGACCGCTGAGGATAAACTTGTGTGAAGTGCCATCCGTTCCGTGTCATCGCCCTGCTGATGGCCGTGTTGTTGTTGTTACACAGCCGAGCTGCACAAACACTGCATGTGTCAGTTGTGTGTCAATGAATGTCTCGTGTTGGTAGAGCTGATCTTTTTTAAATGTGAAATCTGCAACAGATTTAACCCTAAAATGGTTTCTGTATCTTGGGAGGTACACTCATTAGACGTGTGCTTTCAAGCCAACAATTTTAAAATTTACTCCTAATTTGCATCGAAATACAAAATAGCTGTGAACAAACTGTTACGACTACCGTCATAAGTGTTTTGTGATTGTAATTCTGTGCCTGTGTCTTCTGTGTGTTCTGGGCACTGTGCTCTGAATGCAGTTTAGTGTGGGCCACAGCCAGGCGCTGATTGGAGGAGCTGTCCGGTCCCAGTCTCCCTGATTGGTTGCAGCCAAGGATTGAGCCGGCTATATAAGGGGGCAAGATGGTGGATACCAGCGGGCAGCGGCATACCTCATCACCCTCCTCTCTCAACCAGCCACCTGGTCCTTTGTTTGCAAGATCTTTTGTGTTAGTTTCTGTTGAGTGGTAGGGGTGGACTGCCATTTTGGTTACCGTCAGTTTTCTCCCGTTTATTTAGTTAGAGAGGTAAGTTGTTGTTTTTTGTTTCCACTGAGTTTTTCATTTACTAGAAAGGATTCTTTGGTTTGTTATTTTGGCCTTAGTCCACCCTGAAGTTTGACTCATTTTCATCATCACATTATTGTAAATAAAAACACATTGTTTATCACTGATACTGATTTGTTCTTGTGGCTATTAGGGACTTGAGGGAGATGGGGGTCTCTCATGTTGTGTCTCAGGCACCCCACTTGGGGCGTAACAAAACACACTGGCCACCCTAATGATTCAGGACTTGGGGAAAATTAAGTTGAAGAAAATCATCTTCTTAAAGATGATTTTGTATTTTCATGTTGAAAAATACAGTGATCCCTCGCTGTATTGAGCTCCAACTTTCGCTCTTCTTCACTCTATTGTGGAGTTTTTGCTGGTTGGTCAAGGGTCTTTTTATTTCTGGTACATGCAAAACAGTTTCAATGAATCTTCCCTAATATCTAAGGGAATATAAAGGGTTTACACTGTATAACTGTATGGGAGGGTTTGTACGGCCTTACAATATATAAAAATAACCGTATAAACATATGGTTTCTACTTTGCAGATTTTCACCTTTCGCAACCACCAGGGATCGACACTGATCTTCAGTCACCCTGGAGAATAAGGGGATGAGGTGTTGATTAATATGTGTCATCTTAACACCACGCACAAAAAAAGTAACAAATTAACAGTCGTTTAAAATCTTTAAAGTTGTTGATTCAACTATAAAAACAAAATGTTGAATTGACTTCCACTAAATGGGCAAAGCTGTAAAGTGGAAATTAAATTGTGTCATTTTAGTTCACAAGCCTGAGAAAATATCAGTTGAAGTCATTTTTCCAAATATTTACACATGCTTTCCCATTTAAGGGTTAATAAATAAAGTTACTACTGTGAGATTTTTAGTGAGTTACAGCAATGTACATACCTGTGAAACATGTGAGTCCTTATGTCAACTGCAGCACAACCGTGTGACTCCACATGTAAACGCTGAACAGCAGACGGTGTTGCTACGTAGCCAATTGTGTGAAATCATTCTCCATTGTGGTGGAAGAAGAGAAATTAGATAATCTTTCATCTGACTTGTGTGGCGGCGGCGGCAGCTCTCCTGGTTTTCTCCACTTCTTTGTTCTTTAAAAGAAATAAAACGTTGGGAAGTTCACCTCGCCGCTCAGTTCAGTCCCATCTCTCAGGTCTCATTTTTTAAAGCTACATTGTTGAACAGAACAAAAGCAGCGAGTCGGGTACAAATTTTCCACTTAAGCCTTGTGAGGGTTCAGACGGTCTAAATGGGTTTTTGAAACAAACTGACAAACATGGGGTGAAGAGTTTGTATTCAAGCTGTAATGACCTGCTTCAAATGTAGATCCAGAGGGCACTTGAAAAAATCAGTTTGACCCTTTGCAGACGAGGGCTGATGAATTTTGAATGGTCCATAAATTGACTTTGAGTCCAAATTAATGCTCTAAGACTGACTTCAATTAGTCTGATGTGCTTACCGAGAGACAACAATCTACAGTTCAAGCACAGACTGTTTATAGAAATAGACCAAACAAGCATGACATCACCTGTTGGTTTGTAGACTTCCGTTTGAAGCCACGAGTTTGGTGTTTGAACGTCGCCATGTTGGTTGTTTGTAGCCAGAAGTGACCATATTTGTATATGAAGGGAGGAGTGAGGGCTGACCCTTGAACCTGAGGTCACTACTCAATGTGTATCAGACTGGACTTCAGGCCACGCCCCTAAATCTTCCCCTTTTAAAGCCTAATATTTCCTTTTTTTTTTCAGGTGTACCACCAGATCACTGATGAGAAGAATTAACTTTATTTAACAACATCAGAATGACTTGTGGAAAAAATGTATTGAGTATTTATTGATTCAAAATGAAGACTTTTATATTGAAGTCAATTGGAGTTTTTTGGAGGCAGCATCTAGTGGCTGTTGGGAGTATTGCACCTTGTTTACACCTCATTTCTGAGCCCTGCTTGCTTCGTCCATTTCTATACATCGTGTAAGTCGTTACAGTTTGAATATGAACCTTTCACCCCATGCTCGTTCAAATATTTGAAAATCGAATAAAAAGTGACAGACCTATCGCACACTCTACTGACCAATCAGTAAACTAATGTTTGTCTGTTGTTCAGCTATGAAAATGGAGGACAGTGGCGAGCAGAGTCGTCCTGAGTTGACCATTACGCCACCATAACATCTGAAAATCAGTGTGTAGAAGTATTTTGCATTTCCACACCATGGATGATAACGTCACAAACAAAAATAAGGCAAGTTAGAGCCTGATATGAAACGACTTGAAATTTAACAATGACCCAAATTGTTATGTATTAAAAAAATGTAATAAAACATGAAATGTAATAACTGGTTGATCATTTTAAGGTGAGATGGAGGTTTTAACTTATCCAAACTAAATATGGGTCATTTGAAATCCGTACAAACCTTTTGTTTCTTTGTTTTAAGTGACAGCTCTGTAGCAAATAGATGAACACTGCTTTTCTCCAAGCACATTTTCAATGACTAATTTATGAACATTTTGCACTTGCCAAAATTACAGCTTATGAAACATAATTAGATAATATTAGGAGCTCATTTAAAAATCCGTCTGGCAGTCGACCAGACTTCTGACTTTGAGGAGCTCGCAGACGTCTCCTCTCGTTTGGCTCTGATGCTGAAAAAAGATTCGAGAAGAAGAAACAGTGGAGATGTGGAGTGAGATTTTCCAGCCTCACTCACTGCAGAGTGAAACAACACGAGGTCAGGAGTCCAACCAGAGCATGTTGCTGTGAAGCTGCTATTGTTGCATTAGTACATTAGTGCGACAGGTAGAGTCGACAGGTTTCATATGTTGATTTCCAAACAAACCTATGAAACCACATTTAATTGTGTGAATCTCATTAGCACAGCAGGGTTTGTAATGTTCAGCTTTTGTCTTGGTTTCATACTTTTTAAAATGTTTTTTTCTGATTTGTGCTTTTTTGAATCTGTTGAACTTTATTATGTTTGTTTTTTTTTTTAATGATCAACTTTTTAAAATAACTTAAGTGTTTATGAAATGTTCAACTTTATTGCAAGTTTAAAGTTTTTAATATGTTCACTTTTTAAAAATATGTTTAAAAATGTTACATTTATTTAAATGTGTTTTTACCACGTTTTTCTTAGATTTATTTATTTTTATAGGCTAAATGTTCAGGTTTTTTCAGAGTCATTCTGTGCTGCAGATGGATTAATTGCATTAAAATGATTAATCAGATTAATCATGATGATGGATTAATCTGCGTTAATGCATTAATTGTGGCAGCCCTAGTTTTTTTTGTAAGTTTAATTTAATTATCAGTAGAATTTTTCTGCTTTTCCAGTGTTGTGAAAATGCACTTTTTGTTTTACATTTAGGATTTTTAAATGTTCTCACTGTTTTCAGCCATTCTTGGCAAATGTTTTCAGCTCTCAGCATTTTTAGCTGGAAATGTCTTTTCTAGTTTTTGTGTTGTTGTTTCAGTCTGACTGACACAGTTTGTCTGCTGCAGGGTGCTGGTGAGTCTATAAACCAGATGGTGTGGGCTGCTCCTGTAAGTGGAAGCACAGTGGAGGTGTTCAGAGACTTTGGGGAGTGCTGCTGACCTAGTTCATTTCAACAAGGTGCAGCGTAGCGGCACAGAACAACGAGGTGAATCCAGGTTCAATGAGATTTTGTCGCATGTTCTGACAAAAAAAATCACCCATAAAAATAAACTGCAATCTGAAATGTTAATGGATGACAAATCTATGTGGTTACACAACAAGCGTGTGCTTCCTCTGGCGTCACTGCACCAAAAATATACCATGCTTCATATGTATCTGCTCAGTCGACAACAATATGGTAGACCTCCAAATGCAACGTCACAGAAATAGGACACACGGCGGGGGGGAAGTTGGTCAGTGCTGGGTTTCTTATGTTTGGTGTTAGACACTTTAAAATGATCCAATAGATCTGAATGGAACTAAAATAACACACATGTAATAGGACGACTGCTCGTTGTGGCTTTGTAAGAGTGAAACTAAAAAGCTCCTAATTGTCATGTGTTTCTTTGCGTGTTAATGAAAAAGTTGTCAATCATCACAGTGACTCACTTCCACTCACCACACCAGGTCAGTAGGGCAAAAAAACCCACAATGATTTATTATGAGTCCCTCCGTCTGTGGCTCTACAGCCAAACCCACCAAGGACAGTCAGATTTCTCTTGTATGTGTCATTCTACCTGGAGGCCAAACAACGCTGTGTTGTGTTTTTGTTTTGTGTTGTTTAAAAAAAAAAATTCCCCTTGACCCATATTTCCTTTAAAGTTATAGGAATACTGTTCAGCCACTGTGGTGTTTTGCTGGTTGTTTTTTGGCTGAAACTAGCGCCAGTATATATTTAGTAATGTGAGGTCATAGACTGTACACAAGCCACTGATGCAGTCAACATGATATCACTTGTTGGTTTGTGGACTCACATTTTGAAGCCAGGAGTTTGGTATTTGAACGTAGCCATGTTGTTTTTTTGGAGCCAGAAGTGACCATATTTGGATATAATGGGAGGAGTGACGACGAGGGTCTGACCCTTGAACCTGAGGACGATCATCTGTAAATCACTGGCGAGGAGACCTATCAATCAAACCAACCACGCCCCTTTTGTTGAAGGCTAATGTCTAATTAACTATGATGTTTTTTTCATTTTGGGAGCCAGCATCTAGTGGCCATTGGTGGTCTCGCACTTCTTTGCACTTCTTCATTGGTTTCACTTTTGACACCCAGTGGCTATGTCCATTCTTTATATACAGTCCATGCTCACATTTCAAAAGTAAAATAATGCTGGGTCACATTTAGGGAAAAAATGCAGTGCCCCCAACTAGAGGGCGCTAAACAGCAGGAAGAGACATTTCATCAACAAGTTGCACCCCATATTTTACTGTTAAAACTCACCAACACCTAGGGTTGCAAAGAGGCGGAAATTTCTGGTAAATGTCTGGAAACTTTTTGGAAACTTTCCATGGGAAGTTAAGCTTGGGAATTTTGGAAATATTCCAAATTGGAAACTTTCTATGGGAATTACGAGAATTTATTGGAATTATTGTGAATTTATGGGAATTAACTGGAAATTTGGGGTAATTTCAACAAACTGTATCATATACAAATAACTTAAAAGTTTGTAAAAACACTCATACAATGGCATGAACAGAAATATATTTGGCTAAACAACTGGGATTGTCTTCAAAATATTTTACAGTTGATGTATAAATTTTTGTCTGGCTACAGAAAACCATCTTGCAGGAGTCAGAAGAAACAGCATCACATCTGAAGGAGCTGTAATAAGCTAGCCCCTTATATGGTCAATGAAATGAAAACTAGCTTACATTTAGCACCTAACTTACCAGCTAGCTAGCTACTGTATGAATATATTTTTATTTAAATTTTTAAGTTAAACAGTAATATCATTATCGATCGAATATATTTACCCCATAATATTATAAAAAACTTACTTGACTTTATATAATCCACAGGTTCAACTGTGTGGCTTCAATAGTTTTGTACTTTGGGCTCTAAAGTGTGGCCTCCAGGGTTTAACCAATCATCTGTGCATGTGATGGAGGAGTGGACAGTGCATGCAGGGGGCGTGGCCTCCAATGATTGAGGAGTGTATTTGCATTAAATCTGGTTTCAGCCAAGATTATGCTACAATATATTTTCCCCAATGATATTTAAGTTCCCTGTTGAGGGCCAACCTTCAATTTTGTAAATTTCTGTTTTATTCCCATAAATTCCTGTTAATTCCCATGAAAAGTTTACAACTTTGAAAATTCCCGGAATTTTGCAACCCTACCAACGCCTCTCAGATGATTAAAAATCAAAACACTGCTGTTACAGAGAGGGACAGACTGTGGATGGACTCTCTGCAGGGAGCTGACTCTTGCTGTCATATAACCTCCTGGCTGCTGCTTTTGCAACCACATGGTTCATTTGCTTGCACCTTTGTGTAACAAGATTATGCAAACACGGTAATATGATCAACACTGGTATAAATAATTCAGGGTGAGCATAATGTGTGCAGGTGTGTCATCGACCTGAGTATGTTGGTTTAGCAAAAGATGGCGAATAATCAATAATAATAATCCACATCATGAAAAAATAAAGTGTAAGTGTTATAAGGCAAACGAATGAGACATTTTTACTATATGGTGACTTCTCAGATGTAGAGCCAGATGTTTCTTTCTGTGATGACAGCTGTCTAAGTCATTGCCCCATTGCACTTCATTAAAACCACAGACTGTATAGAAATGGGTGAAGCAACTCGGGCTAAAAGATGAGGCCAATGTGGATGTGTAACTTTGACTTTCATCCTCGTTAAGCAGCCAAAAAACCTCCAGAAACAGGACATCACTAATCAGATAGACACAGTTAGTGACTAAGTGATAAACAACGTGAAACACTTAGAAACTGCTGACCTTAAAATTTGATAGTGATCAAAAAAAGACCAAAAAGACAAGGATTAACATGAGGCAGACTTGAATAGAGTCATGAAAGTATGGTAGCCACGAACAGTTGGATGTTTTGTCTCTGAATCTCAGTGTAGACTTGCAAAACCAGGAACAGCACTTGTATGCACACGATGAACTCCTCCATTTAAACATTATTACATGCAAATGTATGCTTGGCAGTCATATGTTATTTCCCAAAACTGAATAAATACCACACGTAGCATTGCAGCACTGCTTTGCTAGCTCAATCATGTTGTAACCAGAATATCCACTGAAAAAAATAATGTTTTCATGGACTGGTAGTAACAGAGTAACAATAGTTTGTATTAGCTAGCTTGTATGTAGCTTGTATAGTTTGTATATTGTTATAGCGGCTGGTTGTTGGGGAACTGGCTACCTATGCAGTGATGTACAGACGTTTTACAGTGATGCAGTGACGTGCCCTCAACTTGGCTCTATGCCAACGAAAAGGCAAACTGGTTTGTAGGAGGAACGGGATCTGAACCAACTAACCACCAGCTCTAGCACCAGCACCAAACTAGCACTGGTTCTTGTTGGGTGGAAAAGGGGTAAGACAGCAAATATCTCTGCCGAGGTATAATCCAACTGTACTGATGCTACAGACTGAACACTGCTGCCCCCTAGTGGTGAAACAGCAACACTATCTGGTTAAAACATTGGCCCATTATAACATCATCATCATGCTGTGATCTTGGGGAACATTTGTTCCTGTGTTTATTGGATCTGATCTGATCTTCATCCAACAAAAAAAAACATTGAGAGCTGTTCAGTAGTTCTGAACAAACAAACAAACCCAGAGAAAAACTCTGTGGAGGAGGTAACGTCTCAATCACAAAGTAGGAATTGAAGTTTTGTTTTTTTTCCCAGAATAAAGACTGAATCACAAAGACTGAAAATAAGGAACACAGCTGATAGGATCTGTCCTGCATTGTATCTTGTTATTGGTCAAATGCGTCAGAGCGCAAAGGAAATCCCCAACAGGGCAATAACAACACACAAAAAAATCCTCTTTAAAGTGAATACAGCAGTCCCATGAGAGTGTACTCATGTCGGACACACTGAGGAAATGCCCTTCACAGTGCAGTCCGTTTTGTTTGTGCAGTGTAAACGGTACGTACAAGATGTGCTCTCATAGGACAGATGGGGGCTTATGGTCAGCGGTAGGACCAGCGTGATGTTTAGATTAGACTTGAGGTTACGGTTGACCACGTGCAGCTGATGTTGAAAGTTAATAATTATAGAGGGACATATTTCATGAAAGCTTCCTATATCCTCCTGTGAGTGCATGTGGCAATGATTTATCTCTGGAGAGGGAACACTGTGCTGGGTACAGTACAAATGTCTGACTGGAAAAAAGTACAGAAAAAGCTCATAACAGGGACCAGGTCAGGTGGAGCTTTTTCCTGTTTGCTGAGTCGTTGTTGTTCTTTCTCATCACAGGCTGGCGACCACCTCCCTCCCTCGTCTCTCACACTCTGTTATCCAATCTTTCTGTTTGTACTGCTCTCCGTTCGTTTGTGTGTAATTGCTTTATGGCTGGGGAGGAAAGTGTGTCGCAAGATCTGCACATCACAACGCACAGCAAGTGTGTTTTACTGCCCGCCACTTCCCTTTTTGTTTTTAGAGTACGACAAAGCTTCCTCATGAGGATTTCACACTTGTGTTTACTACATGTTACATTTTCAACCCACTTGCAAATTGTGGATGACATTACTGATGATAACAGCTGCAATAAGTGATCGTTTTATGACAATTTGAAAACACTGTGTGAAAGGTTTTGCTGTTACGGCGCTTTTCCACCAGCCTACATGGTATCTGCTCACCTCAGTTGTGTTTCCATTACAGAAAACAGTCCTTTTGTGTAGCTGGCCATCAGATCGAGGAGAAAGTTGAAAAAGTAATCTGTTAATTCATCAAGTTAGAGTCTGGTTAAAAACTTGCTCCAATGTTTTCGGAGATACAATACTACACCTCCATCAGCTGTTCGACCGGATGCTTTTAAATAAAATTGTAATGTTGCAGTGAAGCGATGGTATTGTAGATTGAACCGACCTATTCGGTGGTTTTCTCTACATAGTAGAAGCTTGTTATTCTGACAATAACCGTGCAGACTGCAGCTTTGCTTTTTAAAACAGAACTTTACTGCTGTGGTTCATGTCCCGCCTCCAGAAACAGTACATCACCAATCAGATCGATGCAGTTAGTAACTAAGTGGTGAACAAGGTAAAACTCTTTGCAGCTTAAAAGTTGGTAGTGTCCAAAAACAGCTGAAAGACGAGGATTATCAGGAGGTAACCACTGCAACTGGTCCCCTACAGATTACGACAAAATCTGGGAGTGTATAAAAGATGGATGTAGCCATCTTGGTCTCAAAAATAAGTCCAATGCAGAAGTGCAAAAAAAAGTGCAATACCACCGATGGCCACTAGATGCTTGCTCCAAAAAAGTTAAAGATAAGGATTAAAAAGACATTTTTAATTTCAGGTGGACTCTAAGTAGATACTAGGCTTCAAGAAGAGGAAGATTAAAGGGTGTGGCACATTGGGATATGAAGGGATATGGTCCAAAAATGGTCACTTCTGGCTTTGCCCATCTGTTAGATATAATATGTGGCAGAGCTACAACAGCTACTCCATAACCACTGTATAAAAGTAAACCAGCAACGGTGCCAATCATGTAAAAAATAAATAAACAAACAGCTGATTGATTGGGTAATAAATCTCAGTGGGTTAATTACAACAAGTGACCCCCTCCATACTACAGGCCTTTTTTCATTCATTGGTGATATGAAAACATTGATTGGTGCAGCCTTAAAAAGGCCGTGAGTGTGGCTGCGGGTCTGTGAATTATTAATGGGTGCTGTTTATCACATCAACAAAGCTTCCTGTTTTAATAATTCAAATTCCATTATTTGACAATGACACATTATATAGACTACCAGTCAAAAGTTTGGACACACCCTATAAAAACACATTTGAACAGCTTTTACTCAAACACATACGTAAAATACAACTGAACACACATAGCGATCAAGACACCAAGACATCCCCTATCTATCTATCTATCTATCTATCTATCTATCTATCTATCTATCTATCTATCTATCTATCTATCTATCTATCAGTGGAGGTCATGACCACATTATGCAAACAATGTTTAAAATATTTGCAGAGTGCACTATACTCACGTACCTCTTCGTCTTCTATATGTGTGCATGACTGTGTTTTCACGTGCACCGCTCAGTCGCTGGTATATCACATCTGAGTCAGTACTTGGCGTGATTTTTTTGCAAACTGGGTGATTCATCCACAGGCAGCGTTCTGTTGGTCGGTCTGATCGTCATCTGTTGGTCTGTCTGTCTGTGTCGCTACATCACTCATCTTTTCCCACCATCTGTGTGGCAGAAGGAACAGGACGCTGTGTTTTTGCTGAGCTGGTGGTGTTATGGGTGGAAGTCAAACACTGCAAGTAATTACTGAAAAAACACAAACACATGCTCGCACACACTAGAGTAACACTGATGAGATTGTTTTATTGTATTTGGTGTTGTTCCCCTTACGTCGGTCCACTTTATTTGTTTACCCCGTGTACTCGCTGTTTGATTTACTCTGAAAATGTTCCTCCCAGGATGATTTACTTCATTTATTTACTTCGTGCACATGAAAACATAAGCTGACCTAAAAGCTAGGTGGATGATGAAGTACTCCCCGAGGGTGAGTCCGTCCCAGGACAGGATAACGGGTAAAGATCTGAGGGATGAATGTTTCAACTGTCATCAGGAAGACAATAGCGGTGTCATGGTACAGACTCCAGAATGAGGGTTATAGGAATGCAGTTCTCATATAGCCTCTAACGGCGCATTTACACTGGTACCTACTCGCTTCGCTTCGTTCAGTTTTGGTGCATTTACACTGGCAAAAAAGTACCTGGAACTTGGTACCTGGTACAACTTTTCGTACCTCCTCTCCTGCGGATCCAAAAAAAGTACCTGGTCAGGTACTAAAATCTTATTGGTTGAAATCGTCGTTGCGTCATCACTGCGCTGCACATAATCTGTCCCTGCAAACACGCCATTTTTAAATCTTCAGCAAACCGTGCGGACACGTTTGAAATAACAACAAGAAGAGAAATGGCATCTGTTAGAAATCCTGCCCCATGGACTCAGGACGAGGTGCAAACCTTTCTGTCATTAGTCGCTGATGAGAAAATTCAGCGGGAGCTGGACGGCGCGGTCAGAAATGAAAGAATCACATAAAAGATGACGTCATGAATGACGGCCAGCTACACGGAGGAAGGACTATCCTCAGCAATGTAAATGCAACCGAGGGGGGCCGATCCCAAGCGATCTGAGGCGAGGCGTAGCGAGTAGGTACCAGTGTAAATGTGCCATAAATGTACACATGGTGAGTCCATCAGGTTTTAGGACCATTGCTGGAGCAGCATGAAGAAGTTCGGAGGTTTGGCTCCAATATCGTCTTCCCAGCTGGCCACATATTTATTTAAAGTCATCCTCAAATTAAAAAATATGTTAGTGTAACTGGTGGACTTTCATGATGTCTGCGTTGTGTTGTAGTGAAGAGGCTCAAACCCCCATATGTGAGGAGGTGGTCTCCGTTTATTCCTCATCCATGAAGTGCAACAAGGAAAAAGGGCATTAGCATGTTACAATTAACAAAGTGCAACAAAACACAAAAAACATACCTGACGAGAAAATCAGGAAAGACAAAACTCTCTGTAACTGATCACACAGAATCTGCAACGGGGGCCATGAAGCTTACCTCTCCCATGAAGCACAACGAGGAAAAAGGGGAGAGGTAAGGCGGGAAACACCCCTTTATAGGAGGGTGTGCTCCCAAAGGTGAATAAGTTTAATACGGAAGTCTAAACGTGTCAGAATGAATTTTGTGAAATTATAACAATATTATAAATGACTATCTAACTTTTCTAATTGACCCTGTTACATTTGTTTTTTGAGTCTTTCCCATCCAGGACATTGACAGAGTAGTAGCAGCTGTCGTAGTAATCAGGAGTTTCTTAGTTCAATTAAAAACAACTTGTTCAGTTTTTACAGAACATCATTCAACATGGCTTCAGTGATGATAGGTGATCAAATTACCGACAGTAGCTGTGTTCTACAATACATAGTACTCACATTAGTAACGTAAGCTAGCTAGCTGTGGTGGTTCAATGTTTTCCAATCGTCTAATCAAATTGCGCCAAATGTTTCGTCCCGCCTCCATGTCTTGTTTTGCTGGAAATATTGCTGCATTCATGTGGTGTCGAAAACATCCGGAAAACGGGTTTCCAAGTCGGAAAATACACGTGAACGGCCACTCAAGTCGGAAAAACAACTCGGAAACTCGAGAAAGAAACAGATGCCTGACTTTCTGACTTAACGTTTGTCATCAACATGGCGGTCAAGCGATGTTTGGTCAATGGCAAGAAATTTAAAATCTGAAGTCAACACTCTTTCTGCGCCCTTCAAGTCTCTCTATATACACACAAATAAAACATAAGTACTTTATATGAATAATGTGCATTTCATGGCTCAGCTGATCCATTTCCTTTGCTCCTCATTGTCACAAATATATGGAAACACAAATATATTGGAAACTGCTTTCAGTATATAATTTATACTCTCTGAAGAGCAAAACGTCTTTGTTGTGGCATCCATGTTGTTTGTAGTTTTCCAACCTTTCTGACCTGAAAGCACGTGAACGCACTGAAGTCGGGAGAACGACTTCTAAAATCGAAAACCTTCTGAGGAGCACATGAATGCAGCATATATCATGATACACACATTGGATATTCTCAAAATGCGACTTTAAACATTTCCACATGCTTAGCAATTGTAGCAAATGTGGTGACTTTGTTCTGTAACTGTTCATTTTTCACGCAGATGGTTAGAAACAAATACAAAAGTCACAACACAAACACAAAAAGGTCACAATGGAAGTGGAGCTACAATGGAAATAAAGCCACAGTGGAAGTGTGGAGCGGTCCAATAGATCAGGCTTTGTTTCCGGGGGACAGTAATTGTGGACGGACAGGCCTTAGATGGACGTGGAGCGGGAAAATTAGAGAAGACGTTGAGTTGGAAAGTTTTACGATCAACACAAAGTCTCCAATATTTACCATCTTAAAAATGTTTTTAATCTGAAGTGGTGAAGACTCAATCAACACAGCAGAATTACAAGGTGTAAAATCAAAAGCTGAGCTTCAACACATTTAAAGACTCCTTAATCTGAGACTTGCACAACACTTTGAACATGTAGGTGACCCCCTTTCACAGTACACATACTTATATGATCTATTTTGAAGCTGCTTTAATTTCTCTAGATGACACATGGTTTGTTTTCCAGCAGATATATATAAGAGATATAAACCAGGTCAATGGGACATTAAAACAAGAGCTCTGCTCCCTGGTTGAAGTGACTGCAGAGGCTGAAATGAAAGAAGGTTAAACATCACTCTGTTTCTCCTTCCTGTCTCTGGTTCATCAGAAAACACTTTTTTCCTGTGAGATGCTGCTGTTATAAAACCCTTCACATACTTCAGGCTTACAAAAGAAAGGACTTCATTTTCCTTTCAGATAGCGTTTATTAAAATGATCAATTTAACATCTACAAAGCTGTTAAGTAAGTAGAAAATTGCATTCGAAGCACTTCCATTCAATTTGCTTTTCCTGCTCTTAAGGCTGTCCACTGCCACACACTTCACACAGTGACTAATTTTGAACGAGTCCGGTTCTGTGCCAGATCCCTGGAAACGTAATCCACTTCCAAGTAAGGCTTGATGAGTTCTGTAGAAGTGGAAAAAATGAAGACTGTGGGGGGAAATAGATTGGTATGTGAGTGACAGACTGTGAGGAATATGATAGTTCAACACAGCTGTAATTTGGTTTTTATGCACGTCCACAATAGGATATGAAGAACAAGCTGTCTGAGTTTGACGGTTGATAAGGTTCATGTAGAGTGATTATGAGTACTTTCCTATCGGTCAGGACAGAGAGAACACAGCGACTTGTTGTGTATTTGTTTACACCCACCGTCACGTACTGTGTGTGAGTGTGGATGCGTGGGAGAGGAAAAGGAAGATGCAGGTAAATTTCCACAGCAGCAGGAGCAGCGGCGGCGGACCAGGCCGCCACATCACTTTGCCATCTATCCCCACCGAGGAACAGAGATTGCTGTTGACGGCTGCTTCATTTCTAGACTCGGGACTGCGCTGGAAAATTTTCCCATTATTCTGCTCACGTCACACACAGACACACATTTGTGTTCAACTCACCCCTTTGTTAAATAGGTTTTCTAAAGAGATTCTCCTTCTCCGTGGTAACATCTAACCATTGCAGTGTGTTGTGGTTATGTGCATGCATCACCAGAAACCAGTACACTGTGCAAAAAAAAAAAATGCAGGCAGTGTTTTCCCATGAAACCCTCGTCTTCCTGTCACAGATCAGCCACCCCACCACCCCCACAGTGTTCTTCCATATGTGTTTCTCTCAAACACTGGAGGATAAACAGGAGATAGCAAAAATAGCGAACAAGCTGCTGACTGAAAAAAAACTGGACGGCCTCCAGGCGGTAATGACGCTCAGAGAGCAGGAAGAATATGTGACTTTAATATCATACATTTTAATGTAAATACCTGTAGGGGGGTTTTAAAGCTGCAATATTGAAGTAATTGGGGTCAGTGGAACAAAAAAAAAATCTTTATTGCTTATAACAGCCACAGAGAAACAGTAGCATGGATAGGTCGTATTCACTGACTTTTCAACTCCTGAGAGAAGCATAGCATCTTCAGTAGCTAATACTCCATGATGGTCTGTCCTACAACAAGCCCAGTTATAGTAGACCTCGTTACAACAAAACCCCAGGGAGAAAGAGGAATGCTGCTTTCAGCGGGGAGGGAGGAATGATCCACGTCCGACTTCCACCGAATCTCAGATTGAAGACATCATCCTCCTGCATGTGTGTGTATATTTCCAACAAAATTCATCTCACATTTCCATGTTTTGTGCCTACCACTTCCTGCTCATAGACCGTGCAGCAGAGATGGACACCACCTGTTGCATTTTGAAGCCAGGAATTTAGCCTTTAAACATTGCTTAGTTGGTTTTGTGGAGGCAGAAGTGACCATATTTGGATATGAAGGGAGGAGTGAGGAGGCGGGTCTGACTCTTGAACCCGAGGACACCGTCCAATGTGTGCGAGACTGGAGTTCACTGGTGAATGAGTCTCCAAATCATCTGTAGGAGATGAGACCTGTCAATCAAACACCCCTAATCTTCCTTTTTTTCAAGGCTAATATCGACTTAATGATGATTTTTTTTTTTTGGGGGGGGGGCTCTAGTGGCCATTGGTGGTATTGCACTTTTTGGCACATTTACTTTATTTATTTATTTATTTATTAGTTTATTTGTCAGGGACAGTGCATTGAACATAGAATAAAATCTGATGTGTTACACAGAAAGTATGTAGCATTAAGCTAGTTTGCAACTCTTGTCCCTGGATGGGCTTTTCAAGAAAAAACAAACAGGTAAAAGATGAAAGCAAAGAAAAAGAAAACAATCATCTTCCCTTTTTTGAAGCGTAACATCTACTGAGTGATGAAATGATTTTCAGTTGGACCATCAGATCTGCTCTTTTTTGGACTTAGCATCACTTTTTAAGATGTACACCTTTTTTTATACAGTGTATGGTTTGTACCTATACAGCTTCCTTCTTCTCTCTCAGAGATGCAGAGATGGTTTTTTGCTGCCCATACTAGAGTGATTGCATTTGTCCCTATGAGTGCCTGCTTTCAAAAAAATCTTAAAACCAGCAGGTGTATTACAGCATTATTACTGGTCAGGCACTGAAACAGGCTCCTCTGTCTGCCCTGAGAAGCAGATTTTCAGCCAATTCTCTCCTTTTATTGATTTGAGTTTAATATACAAAAGTCAGCCACGCAGAGAAACATATTTTTGACCCTCACATCTCAGCTGATGTTATATTTATGCAGTGAATCAGTGTGCTGCTGTAAATCTTTAATATGTTGTTTGTAGAGCTGGATGATTGAGCTACAGAGCGGCTGTATTCGTCTCATATGTGATTCAACAGGCTGCTGTGCGTCGTTAATCTCTGGGAGTTTGTTTTGTTTACCTCATGTGGTCATTTTGTGAGAGCAGGGTTTGAGGCTGTGAAGTTTTCCAGTGAACACAGGGGGAGAAATAACGCAGCGAGCTCAGAGGCGAGGGAGGCTCGAGTGCATCAGAGCGGGAGCAGTGGAAATGGAGGATGACGCAAAACAACCCGGCACACGTCTCTATCTTCGAGTACATATATAAGTGTGGTCTGGATGGATGAGGAAAGTGTTTTTCTCTGCACAGATTGACTCACAAAGTGTCTTTCTGATGTATGTGTCAGCTCTGAAGCGAGACAAAATAAACTAATGATCAATCAAAGACAAAAATAACTTCTTTGTTTTTCTTTACTGGGAAGATGAATCACATTTGGTGTGAAAATATGAATGTGTCTTTCGAGCTGATTTCACAGGGTTGTCCTGTGGATATGAAACCTCGGGGGAGGCGTGGCGTGAGACCGAAATAGCAACTTGCTCTAATTGTTGTCTTGGAGGGTTTGTGTTGCTGCAGTCTGGTGCTTGTGTCCTGTTGTTTGTTGATAATGTCCTCTGGGGATTCATTAAATGTAGTGAACATTTTACTTTCTCTGAGGTTGTTAAAGCCATCCCGGCAAAAATACACTAATTATTGTGCATTGGGGATGAGTCATTATCTCTGTGTCCCTACTGTGACACATCAAGTACATACAAGTGTAAATTGATGGCTTCTTTAAACAAACACTTAATCCTAATAGATCCAAATGTAATGTAAATTAATCATAATTTAAATAAGTTAAAAAAAATACAACCAGATCCGACCCAGGGGTTCAAGATTACGTGACACTGATCTCCATCGTGAGTCATAGGTGGAGCGTGTCTTATGTAACCCTCTGACACTGAAGGACTGCACTTCTGCACCATGTTGAAGTGTGTGGTGTCATTATAGCAAGACCCTCAGAGCTCTTTAAGGCAGGAAGAAAGGTTGTAGATCACTGTGAGTTCAGCACAGAGATCATTTTATGTAGTGTAGAAGAAGAACAGACTGTAAGATTTCAACCCTGTAGGTATGTCTTTTAACCGTGATTGTATAAATTTGACCTGCATGGGAGGTGTGCCAGAAAAAACCCTTCGCCGCCCGAGAAAGCGTTACAGAAAAACTACAGTTTGCCAGTGTGGGCGAAGACGCTGCCTTTTGGAAGAACGTGCTGTGGACGGATGAATCAAAGACAGAAATATTTGGCTGCAGTAGCCGGGGACGTGTTTGGCTTGTGGGGACGAACCTCTTTCCAACTGTGGTGGCTCAAATGTTCTGGTCTGGCGTTGGGTTGTGCTGCGTCAAGGACTGGGCAGCCTGCAGTCGTAGATTCAATAACATAATGTCCGATCTCTGTGTTGTCCAAAAAGTGGACTTTTCATATAGTTTTGAACTTAAATACAGACATTAATTGGATCCCAAAGCAATAGCAGAACAAAGATAAAGGGATTTTGCATAGAAAGAAGTTAAAAATCTAAATAACCCAACAACAAATTATTTCTGCTTAAGACAGAAATATTAGCTTTGGCTACCAAGGGTGTATTTTTCTGTTTTTTACATAAATAAATAATTGAAACATTACATAAAGGGATTAAATGTTAGCTTGTTTGAATATAAAAGACCAAAAAAAATCCATTGGATTCACATTATTTCACTGTATGCAGGTTTCTTTGAATGTAGCAAAGTGAATACCCTAAAATATTACTAAAATATCCCAGTATCCATCCAGCATGCTGACCCAGATCGAAGTCTAAAAGTTGCCTGACCAGTGATCTCTGCAGCTGCATGGATCCTTACATCCCCCACCGGCCTTGGCCCCCCGGTCACTCTGCACAGGATTAGCAATCAAACACTTGGCTGGATCCATGCAGGGGTGATAATACTGGAGGATGCGTGGGACCCCTCCTTGTCAGAAAGCTCAACAATTGAAGCACAGTATGTCAACACTGAGTCACAGCACAGTCAGTTGACAACCACTCATACAAACACATACACATATACAATGATTACACATAGACACAGGGAAAGCAGCCCACAGTCCTGACACACAAACACCCTGACTGCATGTCTACATCATCATATTATCTGTTTATCAGTCATGGTATATGATTACTATACAGTTTGGCAGAGACTTGGAAGTTTCTTGTTATTACCACTGCTGAGGAGATTATGTTTTGTTTTTTTGTTTGTCTGTTTCCAGCATTAGGACAAAACTACAGAACAGATCTTGGTGATTTTTTAGAGATAGGGTATTATCCAGGTTTAATCCCTGGATAATACATAATGACATATTGGATAATATCAGACGGTGAAGTCCTCCACAAAATTTCGATTTCTTAAAATGAAAAAATGCTTTAACAAAGACAATGGCACCTGAGAACCAGTGGGGGGCAGCAAAACACCAAAGAAGAAGAAGGAAGCAGGAGGTACAAACCATGGACTGGATGTAGAAATTAATGTAGCAACTGAAAAATGAGGCCAATGCAGAGGTGAAACAAACAGCAACACCACCAATGGCCACTAGATGCTGGCTCCAATTGACTTTGATTCAAAAATCCTCATTTTTGATCCTGAAATACTCAGTTGATACATTTTTTTCCACAAGTTATTCTGATGTCAGTAGTATGGATGGGAATTGATCAGATTTTATCAATATCAATGCCATTGATAATTTTACTTATGGATTAAATTCCTTATTGATTTTATTATCGATACCTGATTTGTCTGTGTGTGTGACAGGGAGAGTGGAGGAGCTGGGTGGAGATGCAGTCAGAGATCTAGTTGCAAAATAAAACACAGAAATAATCATTTACTGCCAAGGCTAACCAGCAACTGGTCTATAATAAACATCTACGTCATATGTAGTCACAAAGTTAGTGTCTTTCTTTAATAACAGAAAACGATGTAGTTTAGTTTTCATCAACACACCCGCGGACTCAGAAACACCACAGCTAGCAGGCTCCGTTAGCATGGCTAGCTACGCATTGGGAAATAATGCAACGGGAGCTAGCAGTCTCACGGCGGAGTTAAACAATGTAGTTTGCTGTGTACATTAACATCCCACAGTCTGACTGCCTGTACTCAGCCAACTTCAACATCCAGACTTTTGGAGGCCTTGAGCTGCAGTCAGTGTAAAACCATGTGATAGATAGTTTACTACATCTAGGTTTTACACCTTTGACACATGGACTTTGGCCACAATCTGGTGCTAGCAATCTCTGCTAAACTTCTGCCGTTTAAAAGCACTTGACAGATTGGAAAGCTAGATTGCGCTGTAGGCAAAATATTTTTATTTATGTAATGGTTAAAATGTTGCATGTGTCCATGTATTCTGGATACTGAAATTGATACTGAAACAGCGTCGGCAGATTGTTTTTGTGCTTTGACCTATGACACAGAAGTGTTACCAGCTCCTCTGACAGCGATAAACTCTGAACTGACTCGCAGCGCCGCGCTACGGTGTCCAACAAATGGAAAACAACAAGTCAAATGACTGAATGATTTCTATTGGCTGAACAAGCAGGAGCATTGATAAGAGGAATCATTAATGAAGGAGACAGTTCTGATGAAATGCTTGATTCCCAACCGTCGTTATTAGTTAAAGTCGACTCTTCTTCTCAGTGATCTGGTGGTCCATCAGAAAACCATTCATCAGTTATTATGCTTCAAAAAGAGGTCATGGTTAGTCCTTGGGTTCAACGGTCAGACCTGCCTCCTCACTCCTCCCTTTGTGTCCATATATGGTCACTTCTGGCTCCAAAAAAACAACAACACTGACATTTCAATGCCAAACTCCTGCCTTCAAAAAGCAAATCCACAAGCCAGGGGGTGACATCACGTTAGCTTCATCCCTTCTATATGCATAACAGTGAAATGCTTCAGCTCAAACCATCTTAATGGATTTTGATTAAAATCTACACACCACATGCAGGATGATGAAGTCCCCAATCTGAGTTTTGTTCAGATCAGACATGGATTATTAGGCCTTGGCTGAAGTGTGTGCTTTTTTGTAACTGAACACATTATGAGAAAAGTTTTTATTTCTCATATAAAAAGATAAACTTGTTAAATACTCCTCACCCATTTTACCCAAACCACTCTCCTGTCTGTCTGTAAATGGTGTGTGTGTGTGTGTGTGTGTGTGTGTGTGCGTGTGTGCGTGTGTGTGTGTGTGTGTGTGTGAAAGAGAAAGCGTGAGGAGCATCCCTCATACTGGCTGCTATTTCTATGCCAGGAAACTTCACACATTGACGTCTTTGCTGAACAGATTGAGGCTTCTGTGCTGAAGAAGGTTCACAGCATGATGCTGATGAGTGATGCCAAGTTGTCACAAGTGATTGTGCATGCAAAATGTGTATGTGTGTGTGTGCGAGCCTCTCATAGGAGTCAGTATGTTAATCCTTACATGGCAATCCCTCCCCTCCCCTGGTGTTTTGTTGTTTTTAGACACGCGCTGACGCTGTGTGTCGTCATCGGATGGTGGGAAACTTGGTGCTTCCTAAAACCGCAACACGCTTTGTGTATGTGTGTATGGATTTCAAGTAAATACAGACCGACTGAAATACCTCTGCCCTGGTGTAATGTTATTTATTCTGAGTCAGACTAATCCGAGGTGTTGGTTTAGTAGCTGAGATCTTCTTGCAGCCGGTAACTCTGCTGTTGACAGTAATATGATCCACGCTGTACATGTTGGCCGTTGTGTAAGACCTCATTTGTGCTTCAGTTTTTCGGTGTGAGTGATGAAATGCTCTGGAGAAAAAGGAGATTATTTTAAGCCTCTAACATATGTCACACCCAAACTAATGCCAACAAATTCCGAAGGCACATTTTATCTTCCTGTGTTAAGATTCAGGTGAATTAGGTGAAATGTGCTTCATATGTCTGGCTCGTAATATCCTGCTTTACATATTTCTGTAAACAATGATTGATGTTGTCGTACATCCATCAAAGATACAAGCTGTAGTGTTGTGTTTTTCCTTTGTGGAAACCTTGTAGTCCTTTATGGGTCTGCTGCATGTATTTCAACGACTACATTAATTACATTTGTCTTCATTTTATATTTTTAAATTCATACATCATCTATGTCTGTACTTCTTGATTACATTTAACAACATGTTTTACTTTTGGTTTGCTGCAAAATTCCTCGTGAACTATTGGGCATATGGCCGTGATGTTTAATACACTTATACATGTTGCCATGAGGATGGATCCTGAATGTCATCCTGAGTGTCATAAACAGTTATCACTAGGTGTGGTATATGATATAAATATTTGCTGCAGAATCCAGGTGATGCAGTCACCAGATTAGCAAGTGAACAGTTTAAATCCTTCAGGTAACTCGCAAACAGGCACAACAGCTCCTGGAGATTTTAATTTATTTACTCACCACTGTCACTTTGTTTTCCACTTAACAAAATAACATACATTTTAGCCTAACTTTGTCTTTAATGTGACACTTGGCTCACAACATCTTGTAAAAAGATCTTTATCTGCCTGTAATTTGAACTCCTGTCTGTCAATATAAAAGTTTCAGCACCTCTGAGACAATCTGTCAACAGTTCAGCAAAGTTACTCACATGTAAATTAATACAATTTGTTATTTATGATGATTCTACTGGAATTACTTCAAAACACACTGAGCTTTACATTTGTGGTTTTGAGTGAAATTTGTTACAGATTTACAGAAAAAGAAGTAAACACACTTTACTGAGCTTTACTTACAAAGAAAACCTGATACAGGATATAAGAAAACTGAGCAACAAACAAACCAGAGTCAAAGTCTAAGAGATATGAGCTGAGCAGCAGAATGCTGGAAAACCTAAATAAATAAAAAATGTTGCTCTCATCAGACTTCATTTGTACTTTATGTGTAGTGTAAATTAATAAATACTAGCATGCTAACACAATGAAGCTTTTAGCTTAAGTTCAAAAAGGAAGATCACTGGTCCAATAATCTTCTGGCCTCTCAGAGCCAATCAGCACCTCTCATTGTTCTTTGATTCTGCCTTTCAACCCTCCTCCTTCCCATCTCCACCTCATCCTGATCTAGAGCTTCTTCAAAGTCCTCCATACTTTTGGTTCACCACCATCAGCGTCTAGACTAGACTCTAGACCGGGTGCAGTGGTTAACACTTGGGCCTCACAGCAAGAAGGTTCAGGGTTCAAATCTCGGCTCGGGCTTTTCTGTGTAGAGTCTGCATGTTCTCCCTGTGCATTTGTGGGTTTTCTCTGGGCACTCTGGTTTCCTCCCACAGTCCAAAGACATGCTAGTTAGGTGAATTGATCAAACTAAATTGACCATAGGTGTGAATGGTTGTTTGTCTATGTGTTAGCCCTGCGATAGGCTGGCAACCTGTCCAGGGTGTACCCCCCCTCCTGCCCGATGACAGCTGGGATAAGCTCCAATAGACCCCTGCGACCCAAGTGTGAACAGAGCAGGTGTAGAAGATGACTTTTCTGACCTTCAGTTTGATCTCTAGTCATTGAACTAACGTATTGTTTTTTTCTTTTTTTCCAATACCTTGTGTGACTGAATCGCAAAAAAATGTGTAATACCACCAATGGCCCCTAGGTGCCAATTTACTCCAACTGATTACAATTGAAAAATGGTCATTTTCAATCCTGAAATACTCAGTCTGTACATTTTTTTCACAGGTCATTAATTAAAGTCAACTCTTCTTCTCAGTGATCTGGTCCATCTGAAAATCATTTATCAATAAGGAGATATTAGGCTGAGAGAAGGGGAGGAGTTAGGGGTGTGGTTAGTTTGATTGACAGGTCCCGTCTCCGTTGATTTACAGGTGGTTTGCAGGCTCATTCACCAGTGAAGTCCATTCTCTTGCACATTGCACAGTGTCCTCAGGTTCAAGAGTCAGACCCGCCTCCTCACTCCTCCCTTCTCATCCAAATATGGTCACTTCTGGTTCCAAAAAACCCAGCACGACAACATTCAAATTTCAAACTCCTGGTTCCAAATACGAGTCTATAATCAAACGGTTACAGTGTATGCTGGTTGCATATAGTTACACTGAAAAATGCATTGAAATGCCAACTGAACTGAATGATTGTTTAGATGTATTGGAATGAAACTCCTGACAGAACAGATTCCCTCACTTCAATGCTGCCAATCCTCCCACCTAACTGCTGTCTGTAGATGAGAAACATAGACAGCAGAAGAAAGAGCATTAATGCATGGTTATCATCACACACACCGTCATCATCGCACTGTCATCATCTTCCTTTGTGGTATTTCAGGGGGCTATACATAGACTGTACTCCATGAGACCACCTATGTTCATTCTGTCATTTTCTAGTTAATCTATCCTGGATATAAAAGCATGTGCAAAAACACAGACGCCATTAAGCAATCTACGAGGCTTGTGGGCTACACTCTCCCATTTGCATCCACCCTTTAAATGTCGACCCACGATCATGTGCTGTACGTCAGTCCATTTACTCCCACCTAATGACTGTAGAGACATGTGCACACACACACACACACACACACACACACAGGCTCTTGATTAATTCCTCACATTGCTAATGTTGGAGCATGTACCACACTGAGTAGTTCCTAGAAACACTGTCTCTCTGCTCATTAACAGCATAGAGCTGGGAGGTAATTTAGGTTTAATGTGCTTTGATTTTGATACATTTGGGAGCAAAAAAAAATATCAACAGTGACCAGATCGTGTCTATTGATTGTCAGCTGCATTTACTATATTTCTGCTGTATAATATTTTCACAATAGCAATGAATCACATGACTATGGACAAATCTACAGATTACTCAACTCAGGTGGTCGTCCACATCTACTGCTGTTTGCTGCTTTGTTTGATGCACTTGCAAGTCACAGGTGTAAAAACTTAATAAATAAAAGATAGTACTATAAAAATCACAATAATAGTGCAATTAAAAATAAGTTTGAATGTTTACTTTGTTGCTTTGCAAAAAAACGAACAAAAAACCCCCCAGCTTAAAACACAAAGCCGAGGTGATCTTCCTGGAAACTGTTTTTATTGAATGCCACGTAAGCAACGTGAAAACATAACGTGAGATTTTGTGTTGCTTGGATTGTTAAAGGAAACCCAGCCACACACCGAGTCTAGCAGCAGGAGAGGTGAAGGAAAAACTCAACAATGAAACTGGCAGTGAAAATGGATGAAGGGACTGGAACCAAACCAAACACCCAGAGCTGGTCTCACACACCAAAACCAAGTGAGTTTCACACACCACACTGAAGTGCCTTTTATACCGTCCTCATCAGGCTGAAACCAAACCTGTGATCCCTCTGATCACAACAACTTTAAAACAAAAAGTCCCATGAGAGGGAATTAAGCTGGGGTCAGAAAGACTAAAACAACAACACAGCAATGATCTTACCTTGCTCACTGGGTTAAACTGAGGAGCAAGCAAACAGAAATCAAACACTATTTGTAATATACTTAAAACAATAACTGTTTGCCAATTGATCCATGAACATTCAATCAGATGAGATCAAATAAAAGTGCAAAAACAAGATCCATGTGATTTTCTGTGTTATTAGATCAGAGTTTATTGAATATTTTGTCCTATGAGTCCAGTGAACAGGGCCTTCATTGTTCAAAGACCGAACCGGCTGATGTGTTACAAAACCAAGTGATGTAAGAGCCGGGGAGTGAATGGCTGTGATGTCAGCGTGATGTGAGATGGTATCGCAGTCGACGTAAATCCCCTCCTCCCTGACTAAACCATGTCAGTCGGTGCTCCAGGGGAGTGGACAGCTGTAGTGTGGTTCACTCTGACATTTCAACAGCTCACTTCACTGCTCTGTTAACACAGGCCGTGGCAAGTGGTGTGATGGTATTTGAATTGACTGTCTGCTCTGACATTTCTTTTCAGGGAGAACTTAATTTCATGTGACCTGAAAACAGCTTGAAAATGACCATTTTTGAATTGAAGTCAATTGGTGACAGTTTTTTTTTATTACAATCAACATCTAGTGGCCATCGGTGGTATTGCATATGTTTGGACTGCGCTTTCAGTTTTGAGACCCTATGGATAAATATACCTTTTATATACAGTCTTTGATTTACTGTTTTGGCTGCTGTCTTGAGGAATGATTTAAAATGTAAAGGAAATGCTACTTCTGGTTGACTTTTCTTTTTTATTCTTGCTGGAGATGGGTACATATAAGTTGCCAGTATTCAGTAATCCCACTGGAAACTGACCAATTCAACCACATGTTTTAATAGATGCTGGCATGTCTGCTTTAATTTGTTTTAAACATGTAGCTTTTCTTCCTTGGATAACTTGTTTAATCGCCCCGGCAACAGTAGTTGTCGCACTTTTATTTATTTCATTTTTTTCTGGAATCTCTTAAAGTGTTGTTTTGGGCAGCTAATGTAAGTTTTAAAATATAATAACAGTTTTTCCTCCTATAAATTATATCAATATAATGATTAACTAATATAATTAACCAGTGCATGGTCACATGATCAGACCTCATTACTTCCTGCCTGCACCTCTGGAAGGACATATCCGCCTCAATCATTCATAAAAGGAAGTACCGTATTTTCCGGACTATAAGCCGCTACTTTTTTCCGACGCTTTGAACCCTGCGACTTAAACACTGGTGTTGCTCGTGTATCAGCAGCACGAAGCTCGTTGGGTTTTTACAAGTTAACAAGCTCCATGCCGCCGATACATTTAGCCTCGTCACATCAGACCCGGTCAGAGTGGACCACATGAAACTGTTCGAATAAATTCAATAGCGGCTTATAGACAGGTGCGCTCAATAATCCGGAAAATACGGTAAGTCAAATACCTTAATGTACTAAAATATTTTCAACATACATCTCTTAAAGGGTTTACTGCAGATATATAATGAGAACTATGTGCGTTCATGCATCTTTTGATCATAAGAAGGGTAAATATCAGCATGGCAACATTTGTTGCCGCTAGCATAAAACATAGAGTGTTTTGCCAAGTTTAGGCTCGGTTAGGTTTTAGCTGTTTATTCTGTATTTCTTGGTTTTGGTTAATTAGAATATGTTACTCTTGTTTGTGATATCCTGGTTGTTTATATGTGTAAATAGGTAAACTGAAGAAACTGTGTAGATTTCAACTATGCAGTTGTTGCAGAGTATACAGCCAACATAAAAATAAATGAATAAATCCTACATGTTGTGTGTTAGGGAGGTCTAAGCAAGGAAATGCATGCACTTATTTTGCATGAGAAAATTTAGGATTAAACAGGATAAACTGGAAGAAGCAGGAGGGAGCCTGGTCCTCCCTCGGGGCATAAGGTCTTGGCAGGATGACACTTTTAATATGTTTTAAAATGGACTATATTAGTAAGGCCCGTCCATGTGCATTAACCCAAATAATGTCACAACTAAAATCTGTTTCACATGATAAAAACTGATGCAAATACAATCAAATAAACAGTGAAGGAGAAGTGGATCGAGGCTAAAATACTTTCACTCTTGAAGTCTGCATGCAGCTGATTTGTACGCCAATTTTATGTACTCAGATTGATATCAGAGGAACGATCTGCTAGTTACATAAAAATGATTGAACTTATTGAACTCAACTCAACTGTGGTGTACACAGATTGTATAATTTGAGAGCTTTTGTTTTGTATAAAACTCAGGGAGCAAGTTTACTTCGTATCAGCTGTTGACATAACAAGTTTCGATTAAATAAAAATTAATAAGGGGGAGTATAGAGAGACTATTTCTATGCAACTGCAGATCACATGAACACTAATGATAAGAGATCAGAGAATTTCCACAAAAAAAATAAATCCCATAAATGTTTATTAAAAAGATGAATCTCTGCAGAAATGTGCCTGTAGGCTATAACTCTAGTGACTGGGTCATACAGCCACAAAGGTCACTGTTGTCTGCTTGAGAGCAATGGTATATGTTGCTGAGTGTAATTCCTTGACAGTTTATCAATGTGATGGTCGAATGCACAAATTTAGAATCAAACTAATTATCACACAGCAGCGATATGAGACTCTAGAGTCTTTGAAAATGCCACGTGCAGCATATCCTGTAATGTATGACCAGATTTGCACATCAAAAAAAGCGAGAACAATCGATGCTGCGCACACTTTGTAGTGACATCACACATTGATCGCACATAGCCTGTAATTACATGCATGTTTTACATTAGCTGTAAACGAGATGCTAGAAAGTGGATACCTCTAAGACATTAAGAGGGGATCTGTTTCTTTTATTATACAAAACCTGTATGGGCTCTTAGATGATGCAAAAGAAATGAATTATCATTATAAAAGTCTGTTTAGCATAAAACTAGCCAAAGGTTCAATATTGGCAATTTATTTAAAAATGGAATTTAAAAGCTTTTGTGTAGCAGGAGACATCGAAAAGATGAATTAACATTCCCTCTTTTGAGAAACCCAAGAAGATATCTGAGCTATAACACACACAACTCCATGAAGGTTTTGCTTTGCTATAACGTTAGTAAAGAGTAGATGATGCTAGTATCAGCCAACATTAACCAAAATAACCCAAGCTAATTTGTTAATTTGGATGTAAATGCCTAACTTGTGTTTGTCCAGGAGCACTTTCTATGTAATTTGTATGTAATGCACTATATTCAGCATCTGCAACTTTATTAATTTGAATGTTAAATCTTTACAGGCCTTTAACATTTCAATCCCAAAAATGATTGATGTCACTAGCTATGCCCCCATGCTTGTAGCTTTGCTTCATGGGAGTTGTAGTTTTTACCTTTGCTCCCATTGTAGTCATTGATTAAAATGATTGACACAGTGTCTACAAGTGCTATACACCAGGAGTCCCCAAACCTTTTTTGCACCACAGACTGGTTTAATGGAAGCATTATTTTCACAGACTGGCCTTCAAGATGTGGCAGATAAACACAACAAAAATAAAATAACGTGACCAGCATAAAATTTAAACCTCTCTAACACCGAGTTAATCACTGGCGATATGGAGTGACTAGCATGAACCAACTTCCTGTAATTCCTCGGCCATTTGCACTAACGACGTGATTCCAGCTGATTCTGAAAGCCAACAAATAGAACGTTTCGTATATATTACATACATTACGGCAGTAATGCAGGGGAATGGAGTCATGCCATGGCGTGCAGTGTTCCGTACATATTACCTACATTACGGTAGTGTACGGAAACTCCACTTGTCGGCTTTCAGAATCAGCTGGAATCATGTCACTAGCACAAATGGCCGAGGAATTACGATGATTTGATCGACACGTCACTTCCTGTCACCAGCTACATGTTCGGGGTAAAAGGGTTAAGTTGCCTTTTCCCCTTTGCAAAGAAGCTCACCAGAGACGTTTGTTTTTTTTCTCATTTTCGCTAGTTTGCGGCTTATTTTTTGGGTAGCGTATCTGATAAGTCGTATCATGTGACCAAGACAAGAGTATTGACATGTTAAGAGGCACAGGCGAAAGTTAAGTTGGAAAGAATCTGGTCATTTTTCAAAATAAAACGTCTTTCAGACCCTAATAGTTTCTATGTACAGTTTACAAGCTAGGTAACATATTAGCTCTTATGCTGTTCAAGGTTTTTGGCTCTATTTAGTGAAAGCAAAGGCAGCAGCAAAAATCATCTTTAGAGTGTTATTATCCTCTTACTTTTTTAAAAGTGTCCGACCTCATGTTACCTGATGGCACCATTAATCCTATTGCAAACTTACATAATCCAGGCTAATGTTTGATAGATGGCTACTGCTGTATAACTGACATTATAAGGGAGTTTGCTGACTTTTGTTCTGTGTGTACTGTACTACTACTACTACTATAGTAACTTAGCATATCACAGATAGACATTTTAAGGGTTTTATAACAGCAACAACTGCCAGGAATCATTGAAAATAAATGGAATAAATAATGTCATAAAGCACAAATTACAGTCTTGTTTTAATGTGTCTGTAACAGAAAGAAAGTCCAAACTAAAATAAGATTGGTAATAATGAACTGCAGTACACAGTGCAGTTATCATGTTGTTCTGCTTATTTGCTCATGGTGTTCCTCATTTCTTGATGCAGGTCACAGACTTCAGTTGTTGTGTATGAGAACAAGAGTCCTTGAGCCGGGTCAGTGAACAGCGACGTCTGTTTTGTTCCAACTGTTCTTTCCTTTTGCTCTAACAGGCCGAGATCCATCCGATCTGTTTCCTTATGGGCACGTTTATGACCCCTGCAAACCAATCGTTTTCCACATCAACCTGTGCTGTCACAAAACGACTGTGCGCTGACACCTGTTGTGTTTACCACCTCCGTACCCGCCGGTGCTCTGCAAAGTGCACAGAGGAAAATGCCAGCCATGCATAATACAAAAGAACGTCCAAATTCCAGCTGTAAGTGCACTTGCATCATCGCTTTGTTCCCCATCTGCATCCAGATTGGCCTTTTCAATAAAAGCGAGGCCTCGGACACCTCTGTCCACTCATAACCTGGGAGACTCATTACCTCCCATCTGTGTTGGTCAGTTTACACAGCAGCTGTGAAGACAAATACTGTGCGTTTCATATGATGTGAGGGGCAATTAAATTGATTATTGCCATATGGTGCAAATGACAGATTAGATTTAGGATTGGGTAAAAGTATAGCATAAAAAAATCTAATCTTCTCTTTAGTTTACAAGTTTCTCCTGTGTTTTTCAGTTGTTTTAAAATGTATAGACATCTTGTATTAAAGCCAAAAATATTTTATGTAAAGATAGAAACTGTATTTTAAACAGAATTTGTGTCTCAGGAAGAAATAAAAACAAAAACACGTCGTTTTTTTATTCATGCTGCAGTTCCTAGACACAAAGACAAACTTACAAAAAATTTATGACAGATAAATTACTATTTTAATATATAAAATATGGTTTTATATTGAGTGTTTTTGCTATATGTTCTTTGTCCCTTGTCCAGGTTTTGGACTCTGAGTCCCTCATAAGACTGAAATTAAATTTGATTCAACAGCAACTTTATTGACAAATGGCACAGAAAAATATTGTGTGCTTGAAAGATATATTAGTATTTTATTTATTTTTCATAAAAAGACCACCTGTCCCTGGATCACTGCCATTTCCACAACAAAATGTAACTTGTAACTTTTTTTTTTTTAACCTTTGTCGACTTGCAGCCACTTCAGTTGTCATGTGACTGGAGCTGATGGCAGGATAGCAGCGTTAGCTCCATGGAGGGAAACAAGGAAAAAATCAAGGTCAAGTTTTGCAAAACTTGGTCGTCATTTCCAAACACCTCATATTTCCTTTGAATGTACAAATAATGAGAAAAATATCATTTTATATTGTGTATTTTGAGTTTATTTTATGCTAACTCTAAAACAGAGGTTAGCATGCTAACATGTGAAGCTGGAAATGCTAAACACTGTCATTTCCACAACAGTCATTTCCATCACTTTATTAAGTATTATTTAATTTATTTAAATATCGAATAATTTCATTACAACCACTATCAGTTCATGTTTCTACACATTGTGATGAAGTAGAACAAATCAAAATATTTCTAAAAATATGTTGGATTTTCTGAAAAATATCATGAACAAATTTGACTATAGTTGGAAAATCACCTTATTGTGTTTTTGTGAGTTTGTTGTTGTACAGTATTATTTAGTGTTGTTGCTGCTGGAAAATGACAGTGTAATAGTTACAGTTAGAAAGGCCGAGTGTTATGGAACTAAGTGTCCTTACAAACGCAGGAGTACAAAAGTGTGTGTGTGTGTGTGTGTGTGTGTGGGAAGCTGAGAATTTGAACACTGTGGGAAGGTCACAGCAAAAAGAGAGGAGGTTGGGAGGGATCATTCTGTGCCTGGATGAGCTAGGTTACACAGATAAAGCCTCTGACCTTTAATCACAAATGTCCACGAGCACTGAGCACACACCAGAACCATTACAATCACAGCACATACAAATTAGCAGGGGGTTGTTACCTCTTATACCGTGGCCGCTCGCCAACAAAATGTCACATACAATCAGACTAATAACAGCTCATGCACACATATCATTAACTTCCATCAAGCTTTGCAAAATATCATAATTCACAGTGCCTCAGCCTCCAGAAATCTGTGGGTTGGTCTTATCTGATGTGTCTCTTACATAATCTACAAATGGGAAATAAGTGGGTTTGGGTTCTCACCAAGTCTAACTGAACACATAGAAAACCATTTCACCAGTTCACACATCTGACTACATATTTTAGCTGTTTTTCTGTATATATGTAGCCTCTGGTGTGTGTGAATGAGAGGCAAAAAATAACTTGTAGATCTACGCTAAAGTGAAAAAGTGCTATATAAATAAGGCTTTCGTCTAAACAGACCAAATATGTCACCCACACAGTGTTTATAGAAATGTATGAAGCAAGAGTGATGTCACCCTTTGGTTCGGAGTTTGGTATCTGAACATCGCCATATTGATTTTTTTGGTACCAGAAGTGACCATGTTTGGATATAAAGGGAGGAGGTGTGAGGAGGCGGGTCTGACACTTGAACCTGAGGACACTGCTCAATGTGTATGAAACTAGCGGCGGTCACATCGGAGCACAAAGTTGTCAATCAAACTAACCACGCCCCTAAATGTTCCTCTTCTTGAAGTCTAATATCTACCGTATTTTCCGGACTATCGAGCGCACCGGTCTATAAGCCGCTATTGAATTTATTCGAACAGTTTCATGTGGTCCACCCTGACCGGGTTTGATGTGATGACGCTAAACGTATCGGCAGCACGGAGCTTGCTAGCTTGTAAAAAGCCAACGAGCTTCGTGCCGCCGATACATGAGAAAATAGTAGCGGCTTATATTTCGGAAAATACGGTGCTTGAAGAAGAAGAATTAACTTTAACTGATGATGTCAGAATCCTCTGAGGTGAGTATACTGCCAAATGAGTAGGCAGCTAACTATATAACTGCGTTTTTATTAAATGTTATTTACGGAAGCCCTAAAAGGACGTGGTTAACTATATTTTTATTTTCTCTGTTTTCCTGTAATAACAAGATAACTTAAGTGGTTTTTTCAAGATCTCGAGAAAACAAACTGTTTTTTTTTCGAAGATTGTAGATAAATTATCTCGTTATCTCGGGAAAATGAATGTTGTTTTCTTGAGATAACGAAAAAAATAAATCGAGATCTTGAGAAAATCACTGAAATTATCTCGTTATCACGGGAAAACGGAGAAAATAAAAATATAGTTAACCACATCCTTTTAAGGGTTCCGTAGTTATTCACAAATACAGTTTTACGACTTTTATACAGAGTTCACCTGCTAGCTAACTGTACCTTAACTAGGAAAGGTAGTTAGTTGTAATGCTAATTTATTTGTCTCAATTGTCTGATTTGTCACTAAATAGATAAATAAACATAATAAACACATAAATAAATACAAGCTGAACTGTATATCCACACCTTCCAACCAATCAGCATCCACGGTTACTATTTTGAGATAAGACAAGATGACATCTGATCAGATCAGATCATAGAGGATAAGATTTTCCTTTATTCGTCCCACAGCGGGGAAATCAACAATTTACCAGATTGTCCATTGGAAATATTGCAGTTTTAATAAAAGTGGAAGAATAATGAAAATATTGCAGAAAAAAACAAAGAAAAGTTTCACACATAAGCCTTGTATATAGTTAAATCTGTTATATTGACCTGCATGGGGTGGGGGTCATTGTCCATATCATATTAACTAATTACTGACTGATGTGAGTGCAGTGAAAGCACTTCAGCTTAACTTAACACCTCCACTGTTTCTCACAGTTCATGTTGTGTGTGGTTCTGCTCTCTGAAGCAACAATGTCTCAATGTGACTCTCACTGTAGCTTTGTGGTCCAGGATGGACACTGAGAGCACTGCAGGAACGACGTGACCTCAGATAACCTGTCGTTCACCAAATAGAAACAAAATAATACAAAATAATATTGGTACAGTCCCTCGCTGGGAACATGGCTCATTTAGAGGAAAAACTCTCCATTTGGCTGTAATGACACTCAGATGATGAAAATTGTGGGAACTGTCCGACAACATCATTCCCTCCCCAGTGTGAAGTGGTCCGATTATACAGCACATCCTGCTCTCTCCCCTCTGGCCACCTGTGATGCCATGAAGGACCCCGGTGATGTGATGCACACAAACACACACACACACAGCATGTCCCCCTGAGCCTGCTTTGTCACTGATGAGCAGGTTATACCAGTTCAGTCTGGCTGGGCTTTGTTTGCTGTGATACCTGTACACTGACTACACTGCAGGTCCTACAAGGGCTTGTTACAGCCCGGTAAGTAACAATGACCTGAAATGTAACAATGACCCAAATTGTTATTAAAACAATGTCATAAAACACAAAATGTAATAACTGGTTAATAATGTAACAAGATGCTGAGCCCAAAAAGTAAAAACTTTCCCCAAAATATAACAACTTCTTGCATTTTGGATCCATTATTACATTTTGGGCTTTGTTACATTTTTTTTTAAAAACAATTCAGGACATTGTTACATTTTGAGTCGTTGTTACAGATCAGGCTCTAACAGGGCTACACTGTGGGAATCATGAATGGATGGTACAATACATAGAGTGTGAGAGTATCAGCTAGACCAGGGGTCAGCAACTTTCATGTTTTTCATTGTTCTGCTGCGGCTCCCTGTGTCTTTGGAAAATAAATAATGATATATTTAAGTTAAATTTATTTGGTTTTGTTTAGTTTTTCAATGTCATTATAAACGTGAAGATTATGGTGTTCGTGTAACATTGAAACAAATTTTTTGTATTTTTTGACAGTCAAATTATGCTTCACAACATCGGCGACACCTGCCAGCAACAACAGCATAAAATCCGGGTTGACTGAGCTTCAGAGAACTACACTTTTATTCAGCGCTGCAGCAAAATTACACAAACAACATCCTGTAATGTTTCCCTTCTTGGCAGAGTTAACTTTCACTTACTGGCAGCATCCTGTGCTCACGGTGGCTGCACTCACCATCACACAGAGAACTACAAAATAAAATCCCTGCTTCCGCATACATCACTCAGGGATTACCCACAAGCCACCTTCTTAAAGAGACAGGCTTGTAACACAGGTAAAGTGAACGGGTCGTGGTATGCTGGGTGGAAATTGTGGCGTTCACAGTGCTAACTAGCGGCGGGTGGTATATCTGCTAGCTTGTAACTTGGGTTTTTTTTGTCAACTCGAAGCCAAAAATCGATCCTACGATGCCTCGTATTCCAGAAAACTCATTAGTAGGGGCACTCGTATGTCAAGATAATGTTTCATGCAGAAAATAAATAATTTTTGTTGTACCACTTCATTGATTTCATGAATGCCACACACTGAGGTTTTTTTAATACATAAAAATTCTATCTATCTATCTATCTATCTATCTATCTATCTATCTATCTATCTATAAGCAGTGTTATCTGCATTTTATACGTCAAAAGGGTTTTGTGGCTCCCTGTGTTTTCTTTTCTGTGGGAAATGCGACAAACTGGCTCTTTGAGGGTCTAAGGTTGCCGACCCCTGAGCTAGACCAACAGGAGGAGTGACGTCAGGAAGACAAACCGCTATATTGTTATATATTTTTAACACTATATTACTCCAGCAAAGCATAACATTACCTCACATTGAATTAATCATCTTTTTTTCCCTTCGTGTCTTGAGCACAAACTAGAAAACAGAGAGCACAAACCTCCACCAAGGTATAATCCTGCTGTACTGATGCTACAGACTGAACACTGCTGCCCTCTTGTGTTGAACTAGCATCTTATTAACACATTTACTCACTATATCAGGGATTTGTGGGGATTTCAGATTTGGTTAACCCCCTAACCGCTACTACTCCTATTACTACTGCTACTATCAATAATAATAATAATCAAGATCTGTATAGTCTGTCCATGATGTGAAGTGTGATCTCCTTGGTGGTAGTAACGAGGCAAAACATTGTTTTTTATTTACATATTTTCAGTTTAATACGCTTCTAAGAAAATCATGTTTTTCTGCTATAAACTCATGACAGACTGTAAATATCAAACTACATATATTTAACATGACAAATCAGATTAGAGACTTTACATTGAGGCTGAAATGTGCATGCTTCCCATGCAGGACCTCCTTCTTCCAGCAGGATCTAGGGACTGAAACAGAGTATAAATCACAGTACATGTAGTAACCAACAGTGATGGACACGCCTGTTTAGTACTATTTGCTACAGCGTGGAACAACACTAAAGACAGTGATTTGCTGGATACTTTTTCTTGACCTTGTGGTCCACAGTTGGGGGTAGATCAGGTGATTGTTGAGGCCGGGTCATGTGATCATTCAGCTTTTACAGAGCCTGGAGGTGTGTTCCCGATGTTCTTGCTGTAAGCACAAACCAGATGGGATGGCATGTTGCTGCAAAATGTTGTGGTAATCATGATGGCTCAGTGTTGCTCTGCGTCTTCAACAGTGTCACCAGAAAAAGTCCCACCTCCTCCTCCATGCTTCACAGTGGGAAACACACCCGCAGATACCATCTGTTCACCATCTCTGCGTCTCACCAAGACTCTGTGAAATCAAATACCATCAAAGTCCAGATTTCCACTGGTCTGACATCCAGTCCTGGTGTTTCTTGGCTCGAGCAGATCTCTTCTTCTTCTGCGGTGGTTTCTTTGCATACACACTTGTTGCTCATGGTGGATGTATAGTTTCAGGAGACGTTGCTGTAAAAGCCAAAACAAACCCAGTAGCTGCTGCAGCACTGATGCGACGCTGTGTTCCACCATTGTTACTGTTGTTGTCGGGGGCATAGACATATACACTGGACGCCTCACCGACTGGATGGAACATACGTCAGTGTGTCCGCCATCTTACGAGGGTCATTTGTCGAGACTTCAGCATTGATGATGCATCAGTGCTCTGCGTGGCTTTGTACAAACCGGCAAAATAACAACAACCGACTGCGTGGAGTTACCTTCCACAGGTAGGAAAATATGTTTTTGTTGTTGTTGTTGTGTTTCATAATTATTTTTTTTTATTTTAATGAACTAAAAATGAATGCAATGATTCTTCACAGTCACGTAAATGTATATTTTTGTGGTTTTCTTCAGAAAACACATCACTGTCACATTGACTTGTATAGGTTGACAGGGCAAAATTGACATTCACAATATGGTGGCTGCTCTGATGCATTGAAGCGGTGGGTGGACACAGGCTCTGCGGCATCTAGTGTATACGTCTATGGTCGGGGGTTTCGCATGAGGGTTAAGTGAGAGGCGGGACTACAGCGGCATGTGAATGTGTATTCGCCGTCCACACGGAGACGCAGTGGGTGGCGTCTTCAGACTTTCCCACTCTTTAAAAAGTATCACTTTCGGCTCCCAAAACGCCGTCTCTGTGTGGACGGGGCCTAAGGCTCTAATGCTAAGCTTGCTAACTTTCCCAGATGGCCTCACATAACAATTGACTGTTGTTTGTCCAGGCTGAGCAGCTCTGGCCATGATATTAATTACTATAGTGGGTGAATAGGTCATTTTCCTGCATGCCAAAAACACCTAAACTGATGGTATTAAAAGGGGGAAAAAAACCCACTACAACTTTTGAAAAGGCAGGTGAGGTATTGCCAAAAGTGTGAAAGCTCTTATCAAGTGTGTCTACTTTGAGAAATCTACAATATGATGCAGATTTCACTTTGTTGACACTTCTTTTCTCCCTGTTTCCGTTTTATCTGCACGGTAGGAAATAGTAAAAAAAAAAGAAAGAAACACCTTTGAATGAGTAGGTGTGTGTCCTGTTACCACAGAAGCTGACAGAGGAAAGTACAGCGTGAAACCTTTTGGCTCACGCAATTGATTTCCATGTGCGAAAGCCGAGAACATGGTGTGAAACATCCCAACAATCAAGGTGTAAGTGGAGAAGATTAACAGGCTGCAGCAGGTTGTAGAGATGCCTGCACTGCATGTGTGTAGCACTTTTAATGATAACTCACTGTCTGTACATTTTAAAGGTGCAGTGCATGTATGTGGGGAAGGATACTACAACATCAATGCTTTCTAATACAATCCCATCTTTGAATTGTTTCCTAACTTGGTTTAGATCAGATTTAGATTTGGACTGGACCAAAGGGATCCTGGCTGTGGTGCTATATGATATATACGTCCACACACACACTCTTCTGTTGTTACTATTATTTTCACACAGCACCTTGTATGGTGACAGTTACAAGGACAAATTATTAATCATGGGGCCCCTGGGTGCAGGCATACAAAGGGTATGTTGTTCCTCCTGGGACTGAAGAAAACCGCATCAGAGCCACACCAACACTCCCCTGCACAGAGGATACAGCTGCACACAGTGAAGCATGATGTACATTTATTAGACAAACATGTGTTTCCCCTGTCTGTGTAGCAATGCTACAGACAGATCTTGATAGGTTTTTGTTTTTTTTCAAGATATAGGAAGAATTGATTACATTTTGTTCAAGATCAGAGGATGAGGGCATGAGGAAAAGTTCAGAAAATGTTAGAATGGGTGAATATTTAAACAAGATAGTGTTGCTATTTCACTCTTACACCCCTTTTCCACCAAACAAGAACAGGTGCTCGGTCCGTGCTGGGTCTAGAGCTGGTAGTTAGTTGGTTCAGATCCCATTTATCCTCTGAACCAGTTTGCTTTTCCACTGGTAAGGAGCCAAGTTGGGGCTGCATCACCGTAAAACGTCAGTACTCACTGCATAGGTAGCCAGTTCACAACAACTGGCCGGTAGCAAGCTAGCTGCTGTTAACAAACTACTGTTACCCTGTTACTATCAGTCCATGAAAAAATTATTTTTTTCAGTGGAGATTAGTAGATACAATGTGACTGAGTTAACAAAACAGTTTTGCATTGCTGCATGTGGTATTTATTCAGTTTTGGGAAATCATGATGTCCTTACTGGTCACATATGACGGAACAGCACCCTTGCTGTAATAATGCTTAAATGGAGGAGCTGATCGTGTGCATACAAGTGCTGTTCCTGGTTTTACAAGTTTACACTGAGATCCAGAGACACAACGTCACAGTTAGTGGCTACTGTATTTTCATTACTCTACTCTTCTGCTATCGCTACTTGCGTTTCCACCGTGGCTCCTCCGGCTCCTGGTGTAGTCGCTGCTAAGTCAGTGCTAAGTCTGGTCCAGCAAGGAAGTGGGACCAGACTTAGCTCCAGTTTTAGAGGCTGGGGCCGGTTCTCACAGCGGTGGAAACACAACAAACTGGGGCTAAGTCAGGAACTGGCCCCGAACTAGCCCTGGAACCAGCTCGGTGGAAAAGGAGTATTTGAGGGAAACAATGTTCGGTTCATAGCATCAGTACAGCTGGATTATGCCTTGGTGGAAGTTTGTGCTCTGAGTGCTTTCTAGTTTAAGATAGATAGATAGATAGATAGATAGATAGATAGATAGATGGATACTTTATTAATCCTGAGGTAAATTCAAAATATAAGTTTGTTGTAGCACCGTGCAACTATCTATTGCTTCAGATACTTAATATTAAAGGTTATTTTTGTCTTTAGCTGCTCAATCATATGCGATCCACTGCTGTAATACGATGTCATTTTTCTGTTTCCACAGTACACAGATGACCTCACAATACCTCATCTCCACAGACTGTTTGTAGACACTTACTGTAACAGAGGAAGGAGAAATAGCAGGAGCTATTACAGCTTCGTGAAGCGTGTGAAATAATACTGTGACTCTTTTTTCAGTACATACACGTGAGTGTTTCTAGATCAGTAAGGAGGAATTGTTTGTATGTCTGTGTGGTGACGTCTTTGTTTTTGTAATAACAAAGTATCGTGGCGGACGTTGTTGCCTGCGGGTTGCCGATCACTAAGTAAAAAGCTGAATGGCAACATGCACCAAAGTAACCCGGTAATTGTCGGCTTTCTGTAGTAACCCTGCTTCTTCAGTGTCATGCAAACAAAACCTGAGACTGTGTCCAAAACAAGCCTCACTTAAACTTAAGCTGAAATAGCTGAGTGTAAATACAGTTGTTTCCTGTCTGCCTTTACCTGGAATACCAGCGCAGAAGCAGCAACATGTCCCTATCATCTTCATCCAAATGAAACCATCAATCCAGACCCGACCAGAAAGGTTCAGCTCTGGACTGATTGCATAGCAGTTCTGAGAAACCTGTAATAAAACTGCTGTTTAATATGCAGTGCGGCAATCCTGGGTTGAACGTGATCTTCTCATCGCCTGAGTTATACCTACATGTATAACCATCACACTAGACCAGACCAGTGCTGCACTGATTGCATAGCAGTTCTGAGAAGCCTGTAATAAAAATCCTCTTTAAAATGCAGGGTTGATCTGTCTGAAAGCTGATTTCTCACAAAGTGCAAGCCTCTTGAAATCAACTCTCTTGAAAAAAGAAAGTGTTGTAACTGAGGATAATCACTCTCAGCAAACGGCTGCTGGCGTCACAGTTCAAGATGTACTTGATAAAAATCCTGTTTGACGTTTTAATGAGGAGCCAATAAATGAGGAGTCCTTCTGTTAAATTAAGCTATCAAAAGCCAAACATAAACACACCCTCATGTGCCTCTGGCCCCGTGTCTGCAGCATCACAAACAGCAGCTTGTTTTATTGTTGTACAACAGACATGATGTGCAGCTGTTTTTACAAGGGCTTCACACAGATTAACTTTAAGTCGTACAATTTGTGGTATCAAGCGATGCAGTTTGCACTGTTGTAACATGACTCTTTATATCAACAAACTGTCACATCCATAGAGATTACATAAAAGACGGATGTCGCCACCAGGTCTCAAAAGTAAAGCCAATGCTGAAGTGCAAAACAGTGTAATACCACTGATGGCCACTAGATGCTGGCTCCAAAAAAACTCTAGATCCAATTGACTTAAATTTAAAAATCAATCTTGAAGTCAACTCTTCCTATCAGTCATCTGGTCATTCTGAAAATCAATTATCAGGGTAATCTACATCTTGAGTTGGACATCCTATCATTCTAAATTTGAACCAGGGGCCATAGATTGTAACTTCAAACAATGGATAAAAAAGGGTTATCCATTTGCACAATAATATCTCCAAGTTGGGGATTTCTTTGAAAAAGAAATAAAGATAGATCTTCCCCAGGGACTGAATACAGGGACTGAAACATTGTAGTCTCTAACCTTTTTTGCACCGTGGACTGGTTTGATGTCGGCATTATTTTCACAGACTGGTCTTCAAGATGTGGCAGATAAATACAGCAAAAATAAAATAGCACGACCAGCATACAAATGAAACCTCTAACACCGAGCGTATCGCTGGTGATACGGAGTAACTAGCATAAACCAATTTACTGTAATACCTAGACCATTTGTGCTAGGAACGTGATTCCAGCTGATTCTGAAAGCCGACAAGTGGAGCATTTCGTATATATATTACATACATTATGGCAGTAATGCAGGGGAATGGAGTCATGTCGTGATGTGCAGCAATCCGTACATATTACCTACCTTTCAGAATCAGCTGGTATCACGTCATTAGTGCAATTGGTCGAGGAATTACGGTGCTTTGATTGGCATGTCACTTTCTGTCAGCAGCTAAATGTTCAGGGTAAAAGGGGTAAGTTGTCCTTTTCCCCTTTGCAAAGAAGCTCCTCATAGACGTTTTTACTAATTTTTGCTAGTTTGCGGGCTTATTTTTTGGCTAACATATCTGATACGTCACATCATGTGACTAAGACAAGCATGTTGACATATCAAGAGGCACAGCACATTTTTCAAAATAAAATGTCATTCATACTCTAATAGTCAATACAACAGAAATGATAGAAATTATTTATTCTTTCTGTGCGGCCCGGTAACAAATGCCTCATGGACTGGTACCGGTCCGTGGCCCTGTGGTTGGGGACCACTGTCTTATACAGTCTACAGTCTGGTAGCATGGAGTCTGGAGTATGTGTGTGCGCGCTTTTCTGCACCAAATGTACATCTTTATGCAATTATGCAAATTTACAGTACGCTTTTATAAAACAGTTATTTTATATTTTTCTTCAGTTCTGTAGAAGCAGTTTTGTAGAAGCATAAGGATTTTATTATGCATCATATCCTATTCATCACATTCTGTCCTCAGGTTTTCCAAATACAAGACAGGAGATTTGATTGCTGGTCGGCTGACACAGTTATGACGCACCACAGCAACAGCTACGATACATAGCACTTTACTACCACGAGAATGAAACGTGTTGTGTTGTTTTAAAAATCTAACCATTTGTTTGATGTTGTGTGTTTTGTTTCTGCTAAATAATAAAACAATGAGCTGTCTCCAAAATGTTTGATTTTCCCAGAACAGTCATTTCACTTTCCCAGAAGTCAGCGCTGACGTACCTCCACAGTGCGTCTCTGCCTGAGCCTGAAAAGAAGTTGTTGTCAAGACTAATGTGTGTCAGGGAGTCACAGTGATGCTACAACTCAAACATGTTAACGCTTATTTCTTCCTGATCACACGTGATGCAGAGCTTCTCTGAAGTGTGAACACACTCTTATTTTAAACAGGCAGAGCTGAAGGAAACTTTATGGTTGTTACAGTCCTGATGCTTCTGGACAAGTAAAATGTTACTGACCAGAACACATTGAAGGTGGCATCACTACCCAGGTTTTCATGTAAAATTTCACCAAATTTCCAGAAAAATCAGCAAAGAAAAATGTGCAGAAATGTGATTTTTTTTACCTTAGCTCGGTCCCAAAGTGCTTTACAAGGCGCCTCATTCACCCATTCACACACCAATGGCTACAGAGTTGCCATGCAAGGTGCTAGCCACCACTGGGAGCAACTTAGGGCTCAGTGTCTTGCTCAAGGACACTTCAACATGTGGACAGGAGGAGTTGGGGCTCAACCCATGATCTTACAATTTGTAGACGACCCACCGTACCACCTGAGCCACAGCTGCCTGATAGACCATTAGACCACTGCAGAAGAAGATAATGATGTTTTAATTGAAGGGATAGTGGAGCCAAGTCTGTTTTAGATGCGTTTTACTGACTTTTGGTTGATACATTGATATGTTTGCAACATGTAAAGGGCTTTCTATTACATTTCTCGCATTTCCACATTTCATTCTGAGCAGGCACGGTTGTTGCCTTGATATGTAATGACTTAGAAAAGATCATGTGATGGTCAGTGGCGACACACGGATTACTGAAGAGCAAGCTTGTGATCTAATTGCAAAGGTCAGATCCCAGAGCCGGACTGGGGAAGTATTTCTAGGAAAAGGTAAACGGTGTGACAGCAAGAAAACTCAATGATCCTGTTTGTGGCGGCTGGTAATATTTGACATGCAGGATAAATTCACATCCCTAACAGGGATACATAATAAAATTAAAGAGAAATTTACAAGCCCACGTCCAAAAGGTTCGAGTAAAATGTCAAGAAAAAATGAATTTCATGCAACAACAACATATCACAAGTTAAAGCTGAAAATGTTTTATTGTTGGTTTGTGGTTTTTAACAAACCATTGAGAACATTGTGTTATGCTGGAGGAACATGTCCCAACTAATGAGGTCAATGTGCAACAGGCCAGTTACATGACTGGAAATAAAAACCTCTTTCCAGAGAGTTTCTCAGAACTAAAGATGAGAAGATGGTCACCGGTTTAACTGCTGCACAATAATCATCCTCGGCAGAAAATTTCAAAAAATGTTACCATTAAGGCTGAAGATTAACACTGGACGGCCTTAAACTTCATGATTCAGAAACGCTGGTGACTTCTCTGAGCCAGTTTAAGATGGACTGAGGTGAAGTGTAAACCTGTCTTGTGGTTTGATGAATCACAGTTTGACATTATTTTTGGAAATCATGGACATTGTGTCCTCCGCTCTAAAGAGGACAGGGACAACCTGAGCTGTTATCAAAGCAGGCATCCATTTTTGACTGGTACTCCAAGGTCGCCATCTTTGGCTCCTCCCAACTTCTTCCTCCCCCTCCTCACAGTGATGGATGACGGACATGATCAACGTCATAAGGATGGAAAAACTCAAGTTTACAAGGACCAACACACTAAAAAGCCGACTTTGATAAAGATGAAGACTGTACGACAACAACAAACAGCACTTTAATGCAACACTTGCAAAGTTTTTTTTTGTTGATTGATTGATTGATTGAATATATTTAGCAAAATTTTAAAGCTCACACAAGGTACAATGATAAAATCACAGTAAAATACAGTAAAAACATACAGTACAATACAATAAAAATGAACAAGCACACAGACAATAAATAAATAAATAAAATACCAGGATCATTCTGTAACTATCAAAGAATTTGTGTCTCAGGCAGAAATAACAAAAACAAAAACACGTTTGTAATTTTTTATTCATGCTGCACTTAGTAGACACAAAGATGAACCTACAAAAAACTTATGACAGATAAATTACTATTTTTATGATATAAAATATGTTTTGTTGTTGTTGTCAGGTTTTAGGCTCTTAGAGTCCCTGATAAGACTGAAAAAAATAACTTTATTGACAAATGGCACAGAAATTCCTTATTTTAATGACAAATATCATGTGCTGGAAAGATTAGTATTTTATGTATTTTTCATAAAAATACCACCTGTCCCGAGGGATCACTGTCATTTCCACCTTAAAATGTAACTTTTAACTTTTTTTTAACCTTTGTTGTAGCCACATCAGTTGTCATGTGACTGGAGCTGATGGCAGGTTAGCAGCGTTAGCTCCATGCTAGGAAGGGAAACAAGGAAAAAATCAAGGTAAAGTTTTGCAAAACCAAGAGTCGGTTTATTGGTCATCATTTCCAAACACCTCATATTTCCTTTGAATGTAAAAATAATGAAAAAAATACCATTTCATATCGTGTATTTTGAGTTTATTTTATGCTAACTCTAAAACAGAGATTAGCATGCTAACATGTCATGAGATTTTAAAAGAAATGTAATTTCCACAACAGTGATTTCATCACTTTATTATTTATTTATTTAAATTTATAATATTGATGTAATTTCACTACAACCACTATCAGTGAATGTTTCTACACATTGTGATGAAGTAGAACAAATCAAAATATTTCTAAAAATATGTTGGATTTTCTGAAAAATATCATGAACAAATTTGACTGTAGTTGGAGAATCACCCTCCTGTAGATGTACTCCACCACACTGCTATTACAGAATAAAAGGAATTAAAAGGGAGTGATTCTGACTGTTGGAACTTATCAAATAAAAACTCCCTAATGAGAGTGACTGAAGGATTTCACAGAGGGAACCAAAACAGAGGAACCAGACCATGCACTGTAATGAACTTGGAGCATGGTTGAAAGGTATGCTGGGGCTGAGCCATGTACAACCGAGTGCATGTGATTAAGCTTAAGTTGCTGAACCCGAGTTGTTATTTATTATGTATAAAATATATACATGTATAAAAATGCCACAATCTGTGATGGTGAGGGGAGGCATGTCATGAAATGTCAGTTGTACTAGTCAAACTCCTGCAGGACGTCAGCACAGTGAAAAGCTACGGCATCATGAGCAGTTTGTACCACGTAGGAATCTGTGCTTGAAGCAAGGACATCGGCTTTTGTCCTTTGTGAGACTGGAGGAGTGGATGATGGAGCGACTATAAAGGCCGTGAGGTGAGAGGAAGACAGAAGTGTGACAGATAGAGGGAGTGGGGGGAAAAAGCAAACACTCAGATGAAGCTGTGTAACCTGCAGTCAACTCTCGTGGTGACATCGCATTTTTCGCACCGCTGCCGACCTCACACGCTAAATATCTGACCCCTGACTTCAGTCCCACCAGTCGTACACATCAGAAATAAAAAATCAGAGTCGACAGCAGCGTCTCTGCAGATGTAAACATTAGCACGTGGGTTGAAGGATATCCTGGCGCCGCCTGTGAAACCATCCACCTGCAGGTATTTACTGAGGGAGGAATGTCAAACTCTGAGTTACTGATTAATCACAAGTGATCATTCAGTTATTGACAATAGGACTGTAACGTTGTGAAGGACACAAACAGAGACTTTAATGAGAGGAAGGACATAAATGTGATTTTATACAGACTGTTACTGTAGATGTGTGTTTTTCACGTTACATAATTTTATTAATCCGGAACAAAGTTGTTCACATCAATTCTTAGCATTTATTCATTCATTCTCTGAGGTCAGCATCAGGGTTTTTAGTCCAGATTATTGTCCATGTGGACGCCCAGATACAGGTCCACAATGTCCACCTCAGTTCCTTTATGCTGCCTGGTTTGGGATCGGTGCTCTGCTGCCACAAACTCCTTCATCTTCGTTCAATCAGGAGAGATCAAACTGAAAGAAACAAGATTTATTGGATGACGAGAATGAACAATAGCAGTTGGTGGATAGACTCTGACGATGACATGAGAGGACAACATCCTGTATAAAGGCTTTAGATGGGACTGGACCCTCTGGATGGAAGAAGGATGGAGGACTTAGAAGAGGCTCTTGAACAGATCTTCCTTATTGAACTAATGCTAAAAGCTTCATTAAGCTCTTTACTTATTGAATAAAAAGTAAAATTCCTCAATTACAAGTTAAAAAATATATATTATTACCACATGGGACTTCACATATTCAGAGGAAAGGTTCACATTTCACCAAAATCTGAATGACTTTATGTAGAAAATACATTTTAATATTGTATTTTGTTAAGATAAATTAAATTCAAGCTGCTATATATACTGTTTGGAAGATTATCCAACAGCAAAGCGTCATAAGTTAGAAACCAATGTTTTTGTATTAATCTGCAACAGAGCCGCTGTTTGCTATTAATAGAAACATAACAGATAAAAATAAGACATTTGATAGGGTAGTATGATAAAGTAACACAAAAATTGAATACTTACTCAAGGAAACTGCAGTACTTTCACATTATACTTCACAAGTATCAGTAAACATATCTTTACGTAAGAGTTCGTGTCACTGTGGAGTCCTTAGCCTGCAGAAAAACCTTCATATTAGCTGTAAAACATCAAGATTTACTCAGTAGTTTGTCCTTTGGTCTTTGAGTCTGTTCAGTTTCAGCCTGATTTTCCTGGCAGCCATCAGCTCTGAGACACACGTGAGGAACGAGTCCTAACGATGAAGGCTGTCACGCTGACGACACTCATGACTTCAGTGGATCTTCAAGGGAAAGCGCTCGTCTGTGGCAGCAGACGTAGGCCTGCTCCGACACACTGACACCGGCGTGACAGCGTGGTAATGAGGTTGAGGCTCTCAGCTCCGAGGCAGAGCCGACTCAAAGCACGCTACAACAAAATTAACGGCTTGTTTGTGTTCACAAGTCATTCTGTCATTAGTTCAAGTCAACACTTCATGTGGCGGTCCATCTGAAAATCATTTGATCATTCTGGAGATGTTATGATGTGTTCATGCGTTCTTGTGGAAGTATGGCTGCAGGGTTCACTCCGGACGTGATTTAACCACACGTGAGTAACAGCCAATAGTAGTACTGCAGTAGTAGAAACTGTAGCGACCACTGCTTCTGGTATCAACAATGAACAAAATCACACTTATTGTTCATTTCACCTGTTGTAGAAGTTGGAGAAACGAGAAAAGTCCTCTGCTTCTTGGTTTTATCCCGGCACAGAGTCAAAGTCATAAAGCTCTGAACCAGACGGGGATGATAAGGTCGTCCTCAATTTCTATTTGGTGACGTTGGAGAATCTGATTAGTTAACAATAATAATAGTTTGAATTTATATAGCGCTTTTTTCTGGAAGTCCAAACTCAAAGCGTTTGCTATTATTCATTCACACCTGTGGCAGTGAGCTAAGCTAGCCACAGGTGGCTGATGGAGGCTGACAATTCGCACCTACGGCCCCTCTGACCGCCACCAAACCATCCACTCAACATTCATACAGAGCAAGGTAGATAAAGTGTCTTGCCCATAGACTCACCAACACTGACTGGGAGGAGTGCACTGCAAAAAACGAAAAATCTTACCAAGTTTATTAGTCTTATTTTTCGTCAAAATGTCTCATCCCACTTGATTTAAGATAATTTACCTTACAAGTAACATTTCATCAAGATGGAGGGACTTGTTTTAAGACGATGCATCTTAAATATCTTTTTTCAAGACATCTTACCAAGCAAGTATTCACTTGTTCTATTGGCAGATTTTTTTTAATCTTATTTCAAGATAAAAAGTACTTGAAATAAGTGAAAAAATCTGCCAATAGAACAAGTGAATATTTGCTTGGTAAGAGATGCATCGTCTTAAAACAAGTCCCTCCATCTTGATGAAATGTTACTTGTAAGGTAAATTATCTTAAATCAAGTGGGATGAGACATTTTGACTAAAAATAAGACTAATAAACTTGGTAAGATTGTAAGAATCCAACCACCTGCCGTCGGGTTGTAGACAGCTGCTCTACCACTGAGCTATTGCCGTCCCACCGTGGTTGTTCACAATATCACTTGACCCAAATTAGTTGCTCAAGTTAAACATTTTTCAACTCTCACAATGCGAATCTTCAGATTGAGATTGAGACGTACTTTGTTGTCTTTTTCCAGAGAAAATGAAATTAAAGTTTCCCCTACTTAAGGAGGAGTGGCCACGCTGCAACAGGAGTCGCACCCACTGTTTAACAAGGGAGGGAAAGGGGGGGAGGAAAAACAGTAGGAGAGAGGAGGGGAAAAAAAAAAAACAATCTCCAGAATTAAACCCCTTGAGGGGAGCTCGATTATGGATACCCAAAATACCTCTGCAAACATAAGCATACAGTTGCATGAAAACACTGAATACAAAGCATCAGAGGACGTTGGTAATGTCTGATAATCAGCATGTGTGTCCTTGGATGTGTGTGAGTGAATCTTATATCTATTCACGTCGTCTCATAAGTGAAATTCGTGTCGAGTACGTCCTGAGCGCAGCGTTAGGCTTCATGAAGAGAAAGATTTGTGTCCTCAGGTTCAGGGGTCAGACCCGCCTCCTCAGTCCACCCTTCATATCCAAATATGGTCACTTCTGACTTGAAAAATCCCTGTCTTCAAAATGTGAGTCCACAAATGTGACGTCACGATACTTCATCCAGTTTTTTATTACAGTCTGTGGTTTAGTCCGTGTGAGGCTTCAGTGTGTTTTGAACTCATTTGAACTTGAAATTTTATGGTTCAGCACATGGTTAGCACGCTGGTGTGAAGCTTATCAAAGTCATCGTTATAGTGAATAGTTCATATTAAGAAACAATACGAAAGCAGCCGAACACACACACACACATCCTTGTTGATGTCAGTGCTGACAGCTGAAGTCCTGCTCGGTAAGTCCAAACACAAAACTCACCAAAGGCAATTAAGATGAAAGCTAATTCACCACGCTAACAGAGAGGTGCTACCATCAGGGCATTCTTTACTGCTTTAGCGGCATACATTATACTTAGGGATGTTGCTGGTCGGTTATCTGCTGTAAATCCTCCGAGTCTATTGGACTGACCTCTTTCAATCTGAGGTGTAAACAAGACCATGATTAGATGTTTAAACTCATCAACAAGGCCCGAGCCACAAAAATATCAGTAAAAGAGATTGATGTACCAAAAACACACCATTAAGCCAACTGCACAAAATGTAAACTTTGATAGAATAATTAAAATAATACACCGCTTTAAATTTCTACCTGCATCCATACGAATGAATAAGTAATGAGATTATATCAGTGTACATTAAAAAATTAGTTTAACATTTGGAGTAGTGATTATAATAGTATAGCAAACTCTCTGTTATAGGTCAAATTCATGGCTGCCATCAAATAAAACTCATGAGCTGATGATTATGACGTGGGATGTCATGTTCAACGTTCAAGCGGTAACATCAAGTCATGGGAGCACTGCCACTAGCCAACAACAACATGGGGGAGCGACATCGAAGCCACCGACACCAACAGATTTAATAAACTAATTAAAAAGTCTACCTCCGTCACTGGCTGTAAATCCACTTGTAGCAGAGAGGAAGACACTGAACAAACTGTTGTCCATTCTGCATCATTCCTGGACAGACAGTGAATGGACTGGTGCAGCTTCACCGTCACATGGACAGATACAGTAACTCAGGGATTCCCAACCAGCAGTGTGCAAGCTGCCGTTAGGTGGTGCACGACATGAAAATGGCGGCATTTGGAGAATTGGTTAAAAACAGGGACATTGGGACAACTGCTGCAGTAACTCATTCCTACCAAAGCTGTTTATCAGAAACCTGCCTGTTCAGTTTGTAACTCACACCTCATACGCACCAATAACCACTGGTTGTCCTAACATCCGTCCCCCTCCCTTTATTCCACCAATCACCATAAAGCATATTTTGCAAACTTCCAGTGGTTGGCAGAGGACTGATTGATTGACAGGTTAAACCACTGCTGTGATCCTGTTTACATCAACCAGGCAGCATTAGCTTGAGCTAGTCAGATGTAGCAGGGTAAAAGTCATTAAATGAGTGACATTATGCGAGACAAACTTTACAGATGGACAAGTGTATTATTCAGGTCACAGCCTGTAAAGATACAAATCCAGAAGGAGCAGGGTCTGTGGGACAGGAAGTAGTAGCTGCTGAACTCCTGAGTGACATCAGTGACTCCCAAAGAGTCACGATGACGATTATGGTGGTGCTGGTTCTGGTCCCACTCCCAAATGTTGTTGTTTTTTTTAAATACACTGGATTTGTGACAGGTATGGGTTACCATGAACTGAGACAAACTGCCTTGGACTAGTTGTAGTTCAGTGATTATTTGTAATTTGTAGTTAGTGAGGAGGTCGTTACATGTCTTCAGGATTATTTTGGCCCCGTAGGTCACAACAGCGTTGATCATAAATAATTCTAATAACAGGTCTTGATGTATGAGCTCACTGCCTCGTGTTGTTGAAAATATTAATTTCAGGGAGGCTGTACAGAAACAACACAATCATGAACTCCAGTGCTCAGTGTAGGTTGTACTTGTACTCTGCACACTTGTTTTATATCTAATGATGTGTGTATCCTATGAATGTATTTAACTTTATATTTATATGTATTTGGAAAATTTTTAGTTCTATCTATCTATCTATCTATCTATCTATCATTGGGAATATCATCATTTTCATAGCTACAAAATTACAAATAAAACTTTATGACAAAAATTACAATATCTTGACTTCCACTCATTGAAAAAGTCACGTGAAGTTCAATGAAACTGTAAATTCTAGGAACACGAGCCCCATCTGAAGGCACCATTAAAGGAGATATATTATACTGGTTTTCAGGGAAGTTTAAATAAGTCTTATACGCCTCTAGAACATGTCTGTGAAGTTTCTTGGTGAAACTCCACTTTGATCCTGTATTTCAGTCTCCCTCAAAAACACCCTTTATCCCCTCCACTGAGAACAGGCTGTTTTTAGGTGCCTGTCCCTTTAGGGCGCTCCCCTCCGTTGCTCTGCACTGATGTAATGACGCCATTGGTGTGATCAGGAAACCAGCGCAATGCGAGTAATCAAAAATTCGATGAATCCACTCTGCTGTGAGGCTGGCAGCTTGTGTAAAGAAATGTGTGGGTTTTTACAACTCAAACTGAGTTTTGGCTGCAGTCATGTCGCGGCAAAACTTGTAACGGAGAAATCCAAGAAGGTGGATCCTACGCTTCCAACGCCGTGGGATACTCTGCAGGGATTGGCTAATGCAGCTTCTGTCAGACCCTGTCAGGTGCTGTCTGCTCCACGGTCTACGTCACAATATATCAGAAACCAGAACAGCTTGTTTTACCACTGGTATTTCTCTTCAAGCAGCTCAAGCAACAATGAGATGGTTTTAAAATCTCACAGTCAGTGGACCTGGAGGTAAGTCACACACCAAACAGTTCATATACAAGACTTTAAAAATCGATTTTACATTATATGTCCCCTTTAATGCACGTGATGTTTTCTTTTTTCCAATCTAAAGAGTAAAAAAGTCTGTATCAGTCCACCTTCACAGTTTTCCTGCTCGGTGTTTTACCTGCACTCAGCACAGACTGAACAGAAATGTGGACCGACACGTGTTTCAGATCTGTAAATAAAAGTGCTGCTGTTCATTTTTAAATGTTTCCTGAAAAAAGCCTTGCAGGGAGTAATTATCAGAGCTGCCTCCCCTGAAAGGCTCCACTGTGTGGAAGTGTCACCGCTCTGATCGACTGCATTTACTCCTAATGTATTCACACGGGCTGTTTTCATCGTCGTTTTGTTGAAGCAGCACTCTAACAGACGGAGGACGCTCGCTGTGACTGTGGAATAAACTCCATTATTAACCTGACGACTCTAAAAGGCCTCCAGGGTTAAGAGAGCTGCGCAGTGACTAACCACAGCAGCACGCAGTCCACACAGGAACCACAAAGAGGCCATTAAGTCCTTCAAACCCTTGAGTCACCACCCACCCAAAACCAACTCCAGACCGGGCCGGTTTACACGGCCGTGAGACGCCTGTTATACTATCTCTATTGAAGTGATGTGCGTCAGTGGATCTCCAAACACACACACACCCGCACACACACACCTGAACTCACATCTGAGGGCCCTTTGATGACAGCACCTTATGTCATTGGTAATTGAGTCTTGGCTCCTGTGTCTTATCTGCTCCAATCTAAAGCCTTCGGAGGAGCAGATTATCGTCACAAGGCGCAAGAATATCATCTGTTTCTCATAAAAAGGTTCTCATCACAGACGCCTCGACTTCACTCGCCCCTGCTGCTCTGTTTCAATTAATCCAAGAACAAACCGCCATAAACAAATAAAACATCCTGCATGAGCTCTGCAGAGCTGAGCAGACGAGCAGGTTCTGGACATAAAGACGTATCTGCTGTGTTCGTTTTATAACGTCTCACCAGGTCAAGTCAATAGTGTTGCATAAAAGTAACTGTTTATGAGATATTCAAATTTACTTTAAGAGTATGCATAAATTACTGCTGTTAAAATGGTGAACTTCAGGTAAAATCCGGTTGGCTAGCTAGGTATTTAATGTTAAAAAAAAGCTAACATCACCTAGCAAGATGTTGATGTTAGCTCATGGTTATTGTTCTGTGTTGTGTGTATTGGTTTTTATGTGCATAGGTTTTGAAATGAATTTTTTATTTGATTTTTTTTTTTTGTTAAATATTATAAAATAGCTTTAGCAGCCAATGCTATCGGTGCCTTTCCACAGAAAATATGTACATTGTATGGTATCGTCACATGTAACCCACACTATGTTATACGTATGTAATCAGTTACATTACTTACCTCAGTTAGCCTTTAACGATAAAAGCTAACTTCATTAGCATGAAGTTGACGGGAGTTAAGCTGCAGCAGGTGGGCGTCACAGACCGCAGGAAGTCAGGCAGCGTCCTGGTGTCCCACCTCCTCACTCCTGCCTTCATTTTCAAATATGGTCAACTTCTGGCTCCAAAAATCCAACATGGCGACGTCCAAAATCTGTTTTGAGGGCTTCGAAACGGGAGTTCACAAACCAACGGGTGACGTCACACTTGCTTCGTCCAGTTATATATACAGTCTATGTGTGCGACACAGAAGCTTTTGTCCCCACAAGCCGACAGTCTGCATGGTTAGTCAGAATAACAAGTTTCTACTATGTGGGGAAAACCACTAAATAGATCAGTTCAATCTACAATAACAGAGCTTTAGTGCAACATTACAATTTTATTTAAAAATGTCAGCTGAAAAAATCGTGATGTCTGAGCGCCGGTCAGTCGAACAGCTGACGGAGGTTGTAGCAAGAGCTCACATCCCCGAAAACATCAGAGCAAGTTTTTAACCATCATTTCTCGCCTGAAACAATCTTCAAACTGCTTCCTGTGACGCCACAACAGGAGAAATCTAAAGATTACTTCATCAACTTCCTCCTCCTTTATCTTATGACCGGCTACAAGGAGGAGGGACCATCCTCGGCAATGAAAACGCATCCGAGGCAGCCCGATCCGGGGTGAGGCGAAGCGAGGCGTCACCAGTGGAAATGTGAGAGCTACCCCAGTTCGCCAGGGAAAACCAATCAGTGTTAACAGCTCTAAGAGTTTAGGGTTTAAAATCAATACTGAAATAAAATGATTTGAATAAAGACAGCACTTTTCTCATTATTCATTTTGTACAGTTCTAGTCGTTACTGTAAGCATAGACAGTATTTAAAAGGTAGATGTAGCCACCAGGTCTTTAAAGTGAAGCCAAGTGCAAAAAAAGTGCAATACCTCCACTGGCCACTAGATGCTGGCTCGGGTCTGGTCTCTGATGATTTACAGGTTGTACAGAGGCTTATTCATCGGTTAACTCGAGTCACATACACAAGGGACAGTGACCTCGGGTTCAAGGGTCAGACCCGCCTCCTCACTCCTCCCCCCATATCCAAATATGGTCACTTCTGGCTCCACAAAACCACCATGGCGATGTTGTGATGATGAGATGATGACATCCATCCCTTATTCACAGTTAGCTGCTCATGAACACAACAGCTGCAAACACAATGCTGTTCAGTCTCATTATGGCCATTTTGTGCGTCTGTTGTTTTCATTGTTGTAATTGTCGCATCATTTTACATCCTGCTGTCTTCATTTTGAGTGTCACTGTGAATGTAACTTCACAACCTGTGTTTCATCATAGTCAGTTTTTTTTGTGCGTCTTTTCTTTCCAGTCGTGATGTTTCTTTTTGTTTCTGTAAATTTGTTTTTATAAATCAAACAGTGAGTTGACACAGAGGAGATCTTTGACCATCAGTCATGTCCAAAAAGCACAAGTTAATTAAACTGGAAATACTATACAGTAGACTCTGTTAAATTGATGACACACTGTAATTTGCACACACAGAAACATTTCCACTGTGCAGGTTGAGAACATACCGGTTCATCTAAATCAGGGGTGTCCACTCCTGGTCCTCGAGAGCCGCTGTCCTGCATGTTTTAGATGTGTCCCTCTTCCAACTCACCTGATTCAAATGATCTGGATCATTATCAGGCTTCTGCAGAGCTTGATGAGCTGATCATTTGAATCAGGTGTTGGAAGAGGGAAACATCTAAAACATGCAGGAAAGCAGCCTTCGAGGAGCAGGATTGGACACCCCTGGTCTGAATGGACCATAGGTGTGAGTGTGTCTTTGTGTGTTGGCTCTGTGATGGACTGGAAACCTGTCCAGGGTGAACAGCAGTTTGACTCTCTGGTGTAGTGTTGCAGTGCTCGAGATCGGTCTTGCTCTCGAGACTGATCTTGAGACCACTTTTTAAAGGTCTCATCTTGGAATCAAAGGCATTTTTACTCGGTCTTGTCTTGGTCTCACACAGGGTGGACTTGGGTTTCTTGATCAAGACCGGTCAAGACCAGACCAGCACTACTGTGATAAGTGAGAAAACTAGAATGTAGCTGCTGCCTTCCTGGTGTCATGTGGTCTTTGGGAGACCTGGAGTGACACGACCCCTGTCCACAGAGAGTGGATGAAGACAACTGGAGACACAAGGAAAATTATTTTTTGGTGCTGTTGCATTTATGTAACAGCAAACTTAATAATAATAATAATAATGGTCATTTGGTTCTTTTTTGTTGTGATTTTTCTTTGATATATTTCAGTCTTGGTCTTGACCTCTAAATGTCTTCATCTTGTCTTAGTCTCGGTCGGTACGGTCTGGACTACAACACTACTCTGGTGTAACCTCTACGTATCGTCTGCATCACAGTGTTAAATTTAGAGAGTGGTGCTGCAGTGGTCCAGGCAGCAGCCGAGTGGACGAACAGCACAGCTGCAGAAAGCACCAGAATTAGACATGTGAGCAATTTTCACATGTGTTTGGGTGTTTGTGCCACTGTCGTGTGTGTGTGTGTGTGTGT
>OOFC01042851.1:0-10000 GCA_900323345.1 Pseudochromis fuscus
CCCTTGTCTCCCTCTGTTGCATCGACGTGCACTCTGGAAGACATGCTGTTCTGCAAGTCGAACAAGACAGCAAGAGTTTTACATCCGAGGGACACACACACACACACACACACACGGGATCGGCTCGATGCAGGCTAATAATAGATGATTGGTCATCATGGGTGGTGAGCTGAGAAAAGCACACACTGGGAGTTTATAAAAATGAATATATTAGAGAAAGAAAAAGAGGGTGACGGAGTGAGAAAGCTGCAAAGGGGATCGAGTTCAAGCTCCGAGGTTATCTCGCTCATCCACGGTGGCCGCTGTGCAAATATTTTACCAAAGATTTCATGGCAACACACCGAGGCTGCACTCATGCTTGAGTTTTTTTCTCTCTGTGTCTCTCTGTGTCCCTGACTATCGACCAACACCACCACCAAACACATCCAGGCCAAAGTCCTTTAAAAGCCACACGATATTTAATGCTCTGGATCTGTCCACACAGCTGATGTCACGGCTCCCATTTGTGGAAACGATTTTAGGTCCTTAGCCAGATCAGCGGCCCGGGGTTGGGAGGGTGGGAGTGGGTGGTGAGAGAACCACAGTGGAGGCGGGTTAAATGTTTCAGGGAGGTTGGTGTTGGACGAGCCGGCTCCTGACTCCGTCCAGGGATTACGGCTTTTTGTGTTTTCCGGTGGAACCCCGTTTTAACTCCCGTGAAGCGCCGCATATTGTGTTGTTGTTGTCATTATTGATTAAAAAGTTGTGATCAAGAGAAGCGACGTGACTGTTCTCTGTTCCAGTAACAGATACATTCAAAGGACAAGTTTGGCAAAAACTCTACAATACAGTCAACAAATCCCATAAAAAGACAAAAAAAACAAAGAGAAAACATTTCTTCTGCAGCCAAAGACTTTTGCTTTTAGTCCAAAAACAATTAAAAAACACAATTAAGTCCCACATACATCATCTCACAGGTGGAAACACACACCAGCAGTCTCAGATTTTCTACCTTTTTAAATTGCAATACTACTTCAAAATCTCCAGTTTTTAGACAAACAGAAATATTTTCTTGTGCTTGTGTCAGATTGTGAGATACACATGTTTGTAACAGTGTGTTTAAATGAAGTATTTATAGAGAAGGAATCTGTCAGCACATGTGAATAAAGCACAATGGACAGCGCTGCTTTCCTCAGTCACAACACTGCCACTGGCAACATGGAGTAATGGTATGGACACACACACACACACATTACAAATATGTATGTGGACCTACAGAGTATTTATAAATATATGGATAATGAAGATTGCAGGGGAATGATCTAGCACTGGGATCAGCACACACACACACAGTTTTGCTTATTATTCTTGTTTCATCGCCCTCGGGCGATCTGTGTCTTCTGCGAGGCAGCGTTTTCCTTAGACATCAGTTATAATGGCTCTGAATGATGCCTGTGCATGCTTGAAACACACACACAAACAAACCTTGACCTATTAGTGTCCATCTGGATTAAATAGATCTGTCTCCTGCTCTGTGATTTTCATTCCTCTCAAGGCTCAACCTTCAAACTGATTGTAGACAGACGTGCGCTGACACACGAGATGCATTCACACAATAACGCACAAAAAGACACAGTGGAGGTGGACCACAAACCTATGAATGGGACAGCACTCGAGCGAGCATCATGATTGGTTGATGGATGATCACTAAAGAGCAGGAATACAGTCAATGCAGGAACATTCCCTGGAGAGTGGGATCAGCACCATGGACAGCGCCCGTTCCAAAAAACTTCCTCAACACACAACCTTTTGAAAATTATTACATTTTTTTACACTCAATGTCATTTCTGTCTAATCAAAACCAACTAGGAAACTAGGAAGTAGAGATGCAACATGTTCATAAATGTAACACAATCCAACAAAATGATGATACAACAACTTGAACAAAGGTGGAAGATTTGTGTGAGTTACAGTAGATGAGACAGGATGTGATGAGTTTGTGAGTATTCAATACATTTGCAGCAGATCCTCTCTCCTGCATACACCTCTGTGATCTCAGCTGGTCCTCTTTCCCTTTTGGTTTCCTGGTTTGCTAAACATGGACACGCTGCGGCAGCCGGCAAGTGATGTATTGACTTTTTCCTCCATGTGCAGCATCTACTGTTTCCCCCTCTCTCTGCTGTTATCTCCCTCTGTCTTGGCATCTCTGGCCAGCCCCCTCCCTGCTCCTCCATCTTTCTGCCCACCACCTCTTTTTATTTCCCTCTCCTCCTCCTCCTCCTCCGTCGCTCTCTCGCGCTCCTTGCGGATGGTGGCAGACTACAGCAGGGTCCTGGTGTGAGGTCACAGGCTGCCTTCTTGTAGCATATGGACGCGTTTCCTTCCAAGAAAACCACGGCCAGATGAGACCACACACACTTACAAACACACACACACTGTACACTGAGAACTAGAGGATACAATACGGAGAAAACATCTCGGCACACAGCACAGAGATGCTTCAATTAGAAGTGTGTGAGATTAAAGAAAAGCTATCTGATCTCGCTTCTCATCTACTCTCTGACCCCAAGGGTTAAATCGACTTCACTTGGCGTAATCTTGGTGTTAAGACACAAACACACTCGCAGTAATCCACTGAAGACCAGCTGAAGGAGTGCACACACACACACACACACACACACACACTTAATCATGACACAGCGAGCAAAAATGCAGTGTTGTCTTACAATCTGGCGCTGACTTCTTAAAGCGCACTAAGCACGACAAACCGAGCGCAGTAATCTTAAAACACACACACACACACACAGAGCTGGTAATCTTCCAGCCAGCTGAAGTGTAATCAAGAAGGAGACAGCCATATGTCTGAGGGTGCTGAGCCTTGGCCTCGCTCTCTCGCAGTCTTTCAGTTTTCCTTTTCAGCGCTCCCCTTTTCTCATATTAACTTCTGATCTTCTTTATTTACTTTGTTCCACGTTCCTCAAACGCTTCCTTTCATTTCCCGGCTCAGGTCAGGCAGACATTAGCGTCGTGAGCCACCCGCGGATCACTTTACCTCGACTTTAAGACTGCGGTGAATCCACATTCAGCAGGAAACACAGGAACACATTCATCAATCCCTTCAGTTCTCAACCCAGCTGCCTTTTCTCTCATGTTCTTTTTGCAACATTTTTATTAATATAATATGTTACCAGATACAAACATAGGTTACATTTGTATTTTGGAGCCTGTGTGTGTGTGTGTGTCTGTGTGTGTGTGTCCTGGTCCCCTATGTGGAGACAGCTGGTGTGGCAGTGACCCTGGCTACAAGGAAGCCTCATGCTTCTTCTCCTTTTTTATTCCATTTGCACACACACACACACACACACACACACATATACAACTCAACTCCTAAAAAGTCCCCGATTGTAAAGATTTAGTCCAATTTAATAAAAGCAAAAAGCCAAAATGATTTCCTGTCTCCTCCTCCGGTCTATCCCTCAATCCCCTCCATCCATCTCACTTTCTTATCATCTATTTTTTCCACTCCTCTTTTATTCGTTTCTTAATCCTCCACCCGTCCGCTCCCCTGTCTGATGAAATGACCACATCTAATCCTCCGGTCCCCTTGGGAGAGATGTAACTGTATTAAGACAGCAAATCCATGTCCTTACAACTGCTACAGATGTCTTTCTTTATTATCCCCTCTCTCTTCCTCCCTCTGTCTCTTCACATCTTCCTCGTAAATCTTCTAAATCTGCTCTTCTGTAATCTTCTGACTTTTTTTTTTTTTTGTTCCCGAGCTCCCAAAATGGTCCATGCATAATCTGACATTATGTTTTTGTGGGATTTGTTTTGGTTGTTCTGTCTTTTTTTTCTCCTTAATTCCTTACAGTTAATGTCCAAAGTCTTACGAACCCAAAGTCTGCTTTTCAGGATTTAAATAAATCTGCACGGTCTTCTCAAATATATATAAAAATATGCATTAAAACTTAAACATTAACACTGCTTGACCTTTGGAAAACAATATCCACATCTGTTATCAATGCTTTTATCACTACAGACCTCCATTCCTACATTCTGCATCATATTCCTGGATCCCTCTTCCTCCTGATGCTGAGGAGGGAGATGACTGCTGCTCATCACTCCAGCAGCTGATGCATACTGTACATCTTCATCATCCCCCACCAAGAACACAGCAGCTCTGTGCAGATGTGTCTTTTCTTCTTCATTACACATTAGCCACTCATGCTAGTGGACACTGAGTGTGTGTGTGTGTGTGTTGTTTGGAGTCCTTCCAGGTGTCTCGGTGCCACCCTGCTGATCAGACAAGCAGAAGAAAAGCTCGGTGTTTTTCTGCTCCATCGGCTGCAGCCGCTGCTTCGCTGCTGTAAGCAGGTGCCAGAGCCAGAAGACCTCTGATGGAGCCACTGATACAGGCTGAGTTTTAGACTTCTCACAGTGATTTCAGCCCAGATTTGATGTGAGCAGGGTCACAGATGACTGTTTCACACAGAGGCTCCTTCTTCAGGACAGTTTTCAGTATAAAAATTAAGATATCGTGATGTAAATCTGATTAATTTAAACACAAAAGAGGAAGTGTGTGTGTGGGTGTGTGTGTCTTATCGTGGTTGTTGGCACGGAGCCTGTGCTGCTGGACTTCATCCTTTGCCTCAGTGCCTTGGGCAGACACACACACACACACACACACGTACACATGTTGTGTGGGTGACAGAGGTTAAAGAAGGAGAAAGGAGCAGCTGCTGCTTTCAAACATTTTAAACAGCGAATATGAGGAGATGAAGAACAATGAGGAGATGACAACACAACTAAAAGCAATTCATATGTGGAAAATGAATAAATTACACTGAACATTAGACACACACACAAACCTCTTCTGTTTTTTAAAGCGGTGTAATTATCCTTAAACTGTTTATATGTTTTCTCACCTGTACCTATAGTTACTAAACACTGTCATTTCCCTTTGGGATTAATAAAGTGTGTGGATATCTTATCCTATATGTAGACGGTGCCACTTGTATCAAACTCGTGCATTGGTGTACACTTCAAAGACACTGGGACACCATCCATGAATTCGTGGCAAGATGCACAAACAGACTTAAAATAGTTTTTTAGATTCATTACATGAGTACAAGATGTAATTTGTAGATAATTAGCCAGTTATAGTTGACTTTACATTTTTCATTTTGGACTTGACGCCAGCCTCAGTGAGAGACGTCCTTCAGAAATCCCTTCATGGACAAAACCACAAGGTGATCTGCTCCAGCAGCGCACACAGGTTAAACACACATTAGGCTTCATCTGGTCATTTCTAAGATGCCAGGAGGGTAATCAGGCTTTTTCCAGATCAATCAGACATCAAGCACAGCTCAGTGTGTGAACTTTATCCTGTAAATGCACAGATCCACACACAACTGCTGGCAATCGAAGGCAGACACACACTCACACACACACACAGGAGGAGCGTTACAAGCTGATGGAGATGTTTGAACCACCAACAATAAACCTCAACAAGACGACAACAGTCAGTGAAATACTCCAAAAATACATTAAAAAGTAGAATAAACTCCAGTTGTTACTACAGCTGAGGTACAACAACACACAGTAAAATAACAAGCTCATAAACATCCAGTAATTTTCAATCATTGTAACAGTTTGTGACTTTAAATGTGCAAGAAATCGTATATAATTTTTGGCTTTTAATGTTTAATGGATACATGTGTAAAAACAATGAAAAACTTCAATGATTTGTTGTAAAAACCTTTATAATTTTACAAGATATTTGTCAATTAAACAAATCTATGTGAGAAACAATGTTTCATTTTAATTGTCAGTATTTGTGTGAACTATTAGAAATATATTGACTGTAATAAACTGGAATTTAATGAAATAATCAAATGAAAAAAGTTATTTACATATTAAAAAACTAATTTTCTTTGTTTCTCTTCTGAAAAAAATGGACATTATGTGGTTACTCACAACTACAGGTAAATGATGTTTTAAGAAATGCATGAAAACTCCCATTAAATGACAGTCTTACAGGTTATAAACCAAACTATTTTCCACCTCAGCACCAACCATTGTTTTCCAGTTTCTTTTCCATATGGAAACCAGTCCAACCGGGCGTGAAGCAGACGTGCACCTCGACTGAAAAACAATTTAAAAGTGACACGAGCTTCACCTTCGGACCTGCAGTTTGAAAAGGTATGGAGAGGTCTCCACAGGAAATGGAAACTCAAAGCTGTAAAAAGGCCATCAACACACACAATGAGGCACACACACAAAGATGGGAGGTAGGTGTGCAGCTCAGGAGTCGTTACAACCAAAAAGATCCTCCTCTGCATCCTGCTGCATGAATGAGTCGCACACACACTGAACCAAGGTGAGCTACATTACTCAGACAAAGACCAGAACAATCCAAAAAATGTAAAATCTTTTCAGCGACCACTTCAAACTTAATCAGGTATTCCTTGAATCAGCCGACACAGTTGTATAAAATCTATCTTAGCGTCTCTAAATACTTGGGTCCAGGTGCAGATAAAGCTCCTTAATGACATCCATCTGAATGAATGCTGGAAAAATATCTTGCTTCCTGAGACCTTCAGTGTTAATGACCATAAATTTTCTGCTTGATGGGACTGGAAAGGATTACACCATCCTGAATGGGTCTTAACTGGGAGTCAGGGCGTCACAATAACGTGTTTAAATGTTCCCGTTTATAACATCTATGCAGATAAATCCAAGTCCTGGATCCTGAGCATCGCGGTGCCAGAGCTTCAGGGACGTAAACAACGACAACAAAGCTTCAAAGTTCTCCACAGAACATGGAGAAACTCATTTAAGTTTTCTGTTAACACAAAGCTCGCTGTCCTTCTGCTTGAAAAGATCTGAAAGCGCCGCTGTTGGTTTAGTGAGTTCTCCATAATGAAACACAGCGAACAAGGTGTGTCTTTTATTTCCAGTTTTAATGTGTGGACTGTGCGTCAATGCTCGGTGAGACAGGAAACTCCTGGTGAGCTGCCCCCAGAGCTGAACCCTTGTCGTCCTCTGGCCTATTTTCAGAAAGAACTTTTTTCCGAGGCAGAAAAACACGATTTATTTTCTTGCAGTTTTGCGCTAAAAGCTAAATGTGTGAATTTGGGGTTTTAGTTTGAAACTTGTGCAGTAAATTCTTCATTCACATTGTTGACAAGCCTTTTTAGAGTCATTGCAGACACTGACCTGGTGATTTCCTCACCCAACATGTGCATAATGGGTGTCGACAGATTCACTCTTCCTGACGCGCACCACGCCTGCACAGATCTACAAGTACACTTACGAGCGATAAGTCAAGCTTCGTGATTTCAGCACAGGAAACACGAGGCTCGTCTTAAAAACCTGCAAAAAAAGAGGTTGGTCCCCCCCATGAGTGCAGTGTTTTATGGTGGTATTGTTCAGGACAGTTCAGATGGAGGTCAGCTTTCGAGTGCAGGGATAAAATCTCCAGCTACAAATTAAACACCAACCTGCAGCTACATTTTCAACTGTTCAATACGATTTTATTTTGGTGAAAAACATCTCTCACAACACTTCCTGTTTGGGGTCAGACAAGAGGTGAAACAACTTTCACTTCCTGGGTCAAAGGTCGAGGGCAGGTGTAGGACCGGGCTGCAGCTGCATCCGCGAGGATGTGGCAAATTGTGTGTGTTTGGCTGGGTGTGTTTTTTTTGAAAGATGACACACACCCACGAAATAAAAAAAAAAAAACAGACGCTCATTTGGATGCAGCGCCGTCGCAGGAGCAGCTTTCATTCTGCACCGTGTACGATGCTCCGTCCATCTATCAACCCTGCTTCACTGTGTGTGTTTTGCACTTGTTCCTGACTGAATTCATCTGCTCCAATGTGTGCATATTGTCATATAAGTCACTGGGGGGAGTGTCGAGGGATACACATCAGCTTCTACGCTCACCACACACACACACACACACACACACACACACACACGATTGCTCATTGATTGAAGCGACTCAATACACTCACAGACAGTGCAGGCTTGAAGCAGGAGGACAGAGCCTGTGGCAAGGTGATTGAGAGAGCACTGTGTGTGTGTGTGTGTGTGTGTGTGTGTGTGTGTGTGTGCTGGCAAGAACAACTGGTGACATCTGCAGATGAGCAGCATTAAAGAGAGACATGAAAAGCCAGTCCACACACCTGTGTCTCTCTTTTCTTTGTCTTCCAACAGCCATCAATATTTACTATGTACGTCCATCGATCCATCTATCCATCGATCCGTCTATCTGAATATCCCCCCTCTCTCTCTCAGATGTGTCGGGGTCTTCAGTAGTGTGATCCCGAGTCGCCCGCCGCCTGCTCTTTGGGCTTCAAACACACAAGGTGAGATCAGCGCACATGAAACGATCATAGCGAGGGACAGACAAAAAAAAAGATGGAGGGACGGAGAAAGAAAGACAGGTGGGAGGGAGAGGATGTGGGGAAGGAAAAAAAATCATAGGGAGTCGAGCAGCAGGAAAGGATGAAAGTGGGATGAAGGAAGAGGGAGAGGAGAGGAAATGTGAATGTTAAACAAACCTGTGAACTTGAGGGACAGTTTGTACAGTTTGCTGATAGGAGATCATTTAAATCACTTCATAAAGGAGATGATGAACCATCGTGATGCAGCAGTTTGACCGTGTTACGAGGCTTTTTAATAATAATAATAATAATAAGTGCAATTTTCATGTTCAAAAGTTACAGGAAACAAAGTAACAACTCAGGTAAGATCAAAGAAGTTTTAAGAGGAGACTTTAAAGAGATCACAGACCTCTGCTCGGGTCCCTGAGAGACGGTGCATGGTACAAGAAAAAGCCATAAATGGTCTTAAAAGTGATCAGTAAAGATTTTTTTGTATCAAAGTATTTTAAATCACATCAAAGATTCAAAGGATGTCATCATATAGCATCTCATTAAACCAATCTGAAGACTGTAACTGGTGCATTCGAGGGATCAAACATCTGCTGAGAAGCTGCCCTTGAAACCCAAAATCAAATTCTGACTAAAACCCAAGTCCAGCAAGGACAGGAGCAAAAAAAAAATCAAAGTCTTCCTCGACGTCCAAGAAGCTCCTCTTCACATCACGCCGGTTGTTTCAGCGAGGAGTTTCTCTGTCTGCCTCACAGCAGTCGTGGCCATCGCAAAGCTTTGGGCAAAGGGAAGTGAAGGGCACCGCTAGCTCAAGGCAAAGCCCAGTAGGCGGCACACACACACACACACACACACACAGGTGTCAGCTAACTTTTACACCGCCTGCACCTCTGTTGTTCTTTTTAACTTTAATTGTCCATGTTTTACAGAGCACATTAATTGGTGGTAAATGCTCCTTTGTCTGGACACAGAACACAGCAGAGGTGAGGATGTGGCTCACAGAGGTCACACCGGATATTCAGTTCACTTATTAACTGAGTAAAAACCACTCGGGGACATGTGTCCAATCAGACGTCCCTGAGATGAAATTTGAAATGAGCAGAGCTGTCAAACATACGTCCTCTCCACCAGGGAAGACAAACCACAGCAGGAATTCCTCACAGTCTTTCCTTTAATAAAAATCTCGTTGAGCCCTCTTCAGACTTGTCATGTTAATGCCACTGATTACATTTTTCTTTTTTTAAATTGTGCAATGTTTAAGTGGGATCCTACTTGACGACACACTCCTGCTACATCTTCATTTGAAGCTTTCTGGAGCTAAATGCGTCTCAGCTGGAAATAAACCATTGAGCTGATTGTGTTTCGTTGTCGTCCCCCGTGTTGGACCTGGTCTTCCACGCTGCCGATAAGCCAGATAATTATGCTAATGCTAACAGCTCTGCTAGCCTCCCTGGGTTCACGGTGTCAGCGTTCCTCGCGCGAACCGAGACGCTCGCCGAAATGTCAGCCGCCGCCTCGCCGCTGTAGACGTGTGTGTCGAAGAGAGATGGCTTGAGATAAAGGAGAGTCGGCCAAGAGTGCGCAAAAGAGACACGCGCACCCTTCACACATGCACATTTGCA
>OOFC01042853.1:5516-16143 GCA_900323345.1 Pseudochromis fuscus
ATCAGCTTTTGGAAGTCATGGTACTGGTTTCATAGTTTTAGATACCAACATTTCCCTTCACCAAGTGTGTGTGTGTGTGTGTGTGTGTGTGTGTGTGTGGGGCAATGAATCATAGGCTTTTGTGTGGGGATGACAGTTTGGGAGCTTAGCAAGACGAGGAGGAGGAGAGAGGAGATGGAAGGAGGAGAGAGGAGAAACTGGAGAGGGGAGGAGAAGCCTCAGGACACACAAGGAGCAATATCTTCACTTCTTTTATTCCCATACTTTTCTTTTTCCTGTGTCTCACACACACACACACACACACACACTTTCATACTCGCAGTGAGTCAGTCAGTCCCAGCAGACGCTCTCCAGAGGAGATAAAGCTGAAAGACAGACAGGGTCACACTGTATTAGCTCGCCACTGGGAAGGGTGTGTGTGTGTGTGTGTGTGTGTGTGTGGAGAATATAACAGTAACAGTGGCACAACTTAGTAATAACTATTTGCTGCTATATTTACTCTTTGACTATAAAGTAAAACCAACTTCTCCAAAGTAACAAACTAACCTTTCTCATCTGTTCTGGGAATTTCCAGGAATCAACCAAAATCTTCTGGAAACCTCTGAGTTGTCCTGAAAAAAATGTGTTGACATTGTCCTGTTATTATGAGTAAAACTGTGGTGTCTCCACAACAGCTGTTTGCTGAACAACGTTCAGGGAGCAGATGAAGTTAGAGGGACAGAGCGACAGGTTTACAGACTAAAATGCTCTCAACACTACACAAAGTTGTGGTTTTTGAAGGTCTCCAAACACAGTGTGAGCTTCCTCCATTATAAGAGAGTTGGATAAAATCAACAACTAAGAATGTAAGTGAACTGATGCTTTAATTGTGGATCATTGGGACTGTTACCTGGTGGTCAATGATCAGCCACTGACAGGGTGATTGTTTGTACTCCTGACATCAGTGTCTCACCTGCCGTGTGTCCACAGACTGTGTATAAAAGATGGACGTAGCCACTGGATCAGTACCACTGATGGCCACAAGATGCTGCCTCCAAAAAACTCTAGATCCAGTCAAGTCACTAAAGTTATTCTGATGTCATTGACTAAAGTCAGCAGTTATTATTTGTGATCTGGTGGTTCATTTGGAAACCATCGCTTTGTTAAATAGATATTCATATCCAAATATGGTCATTTCTTCTCAAAACATCCAACAAATACCAAACCCCTGGCTTCAAAGAGTCCACAAACTGAGTGATCACAATTTTCTAAAAAGAAGCAGGATCCTCATGACTGCTCCTGGTCTCTAACTGTAACAAATACAGACAAATTCTAAATATTTACCACTTTTCAAAAATACAGTCAATTTCTGTAACTCTTAACAGCATGATAGCATAAAATTGAAATACAGTATTTTAGTTTTTGGTGCTTTGGAGTCAGCCACACCACAACAATCCTCATTCACCCTTCTTTGCAGACGCCATCAAAAAAGTTTAGTAATATCTTATGAAGAAATTAAAATGTAAATTGTAAATTTGGTTATTCAATTTTTTGACTCGGTTTGACTCGGTATAATCCCTACAAGCAAGTGCTGAAAACAGTGTTCATTTGCAGTGTGTCTTCAGTAGTTGACAGTTTAAACATACTTAATCATCATTTTGGTTTTATGTAAAGGAGAAATTACCGTATTTTCCGGACTATTGAGCACCTGTGTATAAGCCGCTATTGAATTCATTCAAACAGTTTCATGTGGTCCACTCTGACCGGGTCTGATGTGACGATGCTAAATGTATCGGCGGCACGGAGCTTGCTAGCTTGTAAAAAGCTAACGAGCTTCGTGCCGCCGATACATGAGAAACACCGGTGTTTAAGTTCAAAACGTCGGAAAAAAGTCGCAGCTCATAGTCCGGAAAATACGGTAATTTTACGCTTAAATTTGGCATCTCTACCATGTCACCTCTGTCTCTCTGTTGAACACACTGATCGCTGAGCCGGTCACTCTGATTGGACTGTTTATTGCAAGGGCCACGTTTGGTTAAGGAAGCATTAGTGTGATGAGCTATAATATGTGTAACAATAATGTGGCCACCATGAGTGAAAAAAATGATGATATTGGTAACCACAGCTGCACATTTTACTGTAAACTTCATATTTAATGCTATAAAAGTGTAAAAATGTGTGAAGTAATTCACTGTTGCAATAAAAAAAAGAAAAATTTGTTCGCTCAGGTTTAGTTAAATCTTTAATCTTCATAAATATGATTGTGTTTGTGTTGAAATGACAGTGATTGAACACTCTCCTGCCCTCAGGATGTTACATGTGCTGCACAGCATCCACCTCCATAAACTAAACTTTGCAGCAGCGAATCATTAACTCCGGTTGTGCAGCATCATCCCACAGTAACACAGCTCCAGCTCATGTAGCCTGAAGTATTTCAGTAACACAACACGGATCACACAACACATCCTCACACTGGTGGAGAGTGGACCTCATTTTCACAACAATACTTTTATTAACAAAGGTGGTCTTAGGTGTCGTTACCCAGAAAAAAAAGCATTGTCACCGTTATACAAGTGGTGAATTATTCAGCTTGTTCATGCAATACATATTTTTTAAATTATTCACGACCCCATCATAAAATTTTTAAATTATTCAACAGAGTTTAAGCTCAGATGTCCTCTCTACAATCTGCTGATGAAGTTACAGCATCTTTACAGTCACATTACTAAAATATCATCTTAGATTTTTATCAGTCTGCCACATCAGATTGGTATCTCTGCTGGTGATGAAGAGTGGGGACAGACGAGTGAGAGTGGTCAATTTCTCCTCATGTTATCCTGGTTAGTGAGACTCCATTATTTCCCAGGAGGCCTCTGTGCTTTTCAGTTCAATTTTAACAGGATTGTGAGTCTTTCCAGCAGGTTTACAGGGTCAGTGGGGCAGTGTGACACGGCAAATTCAGAAAAATATCCCAAGAAAGAAGAAAATGAAGAAGATGGCAGTGTTACGTTTGGGTCTTAAAGGAGTATCTTGGTATATTTTGCAAAAATACTGATGGATTTTAGTCCATGATTTTACTTCAGTTCACCTGAAAAATCCTCTGAATGATCAAAATAAGCAAAGATTTACTTTTAAGACGGTAGGAAAATGATCAAAGATGCGCCACATAACTGCAGTTTGACTTTTAATGTAATATGGATCCAATATGATGCTCAAACATATAATGAGTCGCCACTCCCGCTGTGAGAAGGTCGGTTATACCCACGGTTCCTCAGCTCATTAATTCAGTCGTCCTGTCCTATTAAATCACGCTCAATATTTATTAGATTGCTGAAATTGTGGCAACTGAAACTTCAAAAAGTGTAAATTGTGTCACCGGTACATATGTTGCAAATACCTGATGATTGATTTCTTTGTAAAGTTGAACTTTCACTCCTGTCTGAAAACTGGACATGTTAGAGCCCGATGTGTAACCACCTGAAATGTAACAATGACCTGAACTGTTCTCAAAAAAGTGTAATAACTTGTCGATAATGTAACAAAAGCACTGAGCTTGAGGTGTAATTTAAAAGAAATTAATAAAACCTGAAATGTAAGAAGTTGTTACATTTGAGGCATGGTTTTTACTTTCTGTGCTTGTTACATTATTGACCAGTTGTTACATTTTGGGTTTTGTTACATTTTTTTTGGTAACAATTCAGGCCATTGGTACATTTCAGGCTCTAACAGGCCTCGTAATTTACCCTGCAATCTTCTACTAGAGGCGCTTGCTCTGTTTGATAAGTTTAATTTGTCTTATTTTACTACGAAAACGTTTTGTTTCAAGCTGCAAATTCCCAAACAAAAGACAACTCAGTGTTTCTTGTTACCATTTTTAAATTGCCATATTTTCCGGACTATAAGCCGCTACTTTTTTCTGACGCTTTGAACTTAAACACCGGTGTTTCTCATGTATCGGCGGCACGAAGCTCGTTAGGTTTTTACAAGCTAGCAAGCTCCGTGCCGCCGATACATTTAGCCTCGTCACATCAGACCCGGTCAGAGTGGAAACTGTTTGAATAAATTCAATAGCAGCTTATAGACAGGTGTGCTCAATAGTCCAGAAAATACGGTAAATGTCACTTTGTGTTTGTATGTCTAACATTTAGGATCAAATTTTTGAATTTTTTTTTTTTTTGAATTTATTATTTATTTTGCACTAAACCATTCATGTTGTTTACCACTTTTTCTCAAACCGTAGTCAGAGCCTCTATTTAAAACAGGCTTATATTACATCCAGACCTTTATTTTTAATTTCCTCTGTTTAAGTTTAATTGGTCATAAAGCCTCATTCATTATAATTCACCACATTACACTGTAAATACAAACCCAACATGTGTCTAATTCACTCACCCCGGTAGTTGTCGTGCAGCCGTCATTTGTTCATATTGACAACCACCTCAGCCTTTAGTAGTGACCTGGCTTCTAATTGGCTGCCAGTGTTTGTTTGGACACAAATGTGATGTGATCTATCAAACACCCACCACGACTTTATTTTTTTGCATTTTGTTGTGTGTTACCCACGTCCTTACCTCGCCCTCCCTTCATCTCCCCCTGTGTCCACATCCTCTTCCTCCCCCTGGTCGTGCACAGTGCTGTATCTCCTCATGGTGCTGGTTGAACCATCGGGAGCTGCTGAGCGCTCATCGTCTGGCTCAAGGACACATGTGAACAGGAGGAGCTCATGTGTGTGTTTGCTGTTGAAGCTGATGTCATGATCCCCCCTCCCCCCCTCTCTGCTGGTGTGTACATGCGTCCATCATGAAGGATGCTTGATGGCTTGAGCTATGATACTGTCAGTAATGAGTGTGTGTAGCATGGCTGGTGATAGCATCAGCTTTCTTCTCTCTGACACACACACACTCAAGTGCTCTGTGTTTTATGTACAAGGACACAGGCTACTGTATACACACATGCACACACTTATCTCACACACACACATATATACAACTCAATTTGAAGATCCATTATTCATGTGTGTATGTTTGTGTGTGTGTAATAGCCATGCTATTACAGGGTTCAGTAATGGGCAGATTGGTTAGACGTGTGATTGATGTGTACATCCCCTTGTCCTTTTGTGTGTGTGTGTGTGTGTGTGTGTGTGAGAGGCTTTAATGACGTGAGATATCTCAAGGTTAAATTGTTTTTCAGTTTCTGATGTAAACAAGAAAATTACATCAATGAATTGAAAGGACAGGGATGAGTGCCAAGAAATGTATTTGTTCTTAGCGTTAAAAAAAAACAAAAAAACACTCTTGTGACACAAAGTTACCAAGCGTTTATTCACCTGGATATTTTCTGATGAAATTCTGGAAACACAGACAGTGCTGGTAAGAATCGAGCTGAGGTTTCATCCCATGAAAAGCAGCTTTCTTCAGGGTGTGATCCACAGTACATTGTGTTCCCGTTGAGCAGATGCATCAAACTCACTACAGTTGTTGCTTCACTGCCTACAAATTTATTTATCTTTACTTTAGCTTCAGTACGAAATGCAACCCAAGGCCAGTTTGGTGAACTTCTAAGGTATCACTGAGTCCAGATGTTACCTCTCTGGTTAGTTACCATGAGCACAGTGATTATCCTTCACCTCCACTATCTGGACACACTCCATTCATGTTGCTTAATGGGAAGTGTTGCTATGCTGCATGACCTTTGACCTCACTGAAGTGTTAATGGTGGTGTGAACACAGCCTCAGGCCTTGGTCACACTCATGAAAAATGTATTGAGATACACTTCAAACCATAGATGATGTAAACAAGTGGACAAAGCTATTGTGATGTCACCTGTTGATTTGTGTCAAGTGTTTGTCATTTGAACGTCACCATGTTGGTTGTTTGGAGCCAGAAGTGACCATATTTGGGTATGAAGGGAGGAGGCGGGTCTGCCCCTTGAACCTGAGGATGCTGCCCGATGAAGGAGACCAGATCAAAGTAACCCCGCCCCTAAATATTCATCTCTTTCAAGCCTAATATCTTCTTACTTAAGTGTGATTTCAGAGGACTTTAGATCATGACATGAGAAAGATTTTTGGAGCTTTGTGGAGCCAGCATCTAGTGGCTGTGGGGAGTATTACACTTTCTTGGCCTGGTTGCTTTGCACACGTACAGTCTATGCTTTTAACTTTAAATGTTGTTTATTTCGTGCAACCTTGACCTACTTAAGTGTGGTATATTCATTCAAGAGGCCGCCTACTACTACAGTGATTAAATGGATGTAGTATTACTGCGCTTTGTTCCCGTTGCTTCAGATTTGATGGAGTTGCAGGTGAAGATTTTCAGAAGGGGTTCAGTAGCATCCCTGACTCGTTGCCATGACGATGCTATTTACTCTGTATAGTTTTGAGGTGTTTTTTTGAGGTATTCAAATCTCAATTTACCCATGTGATTAAAAAAAATAAGCAGAATTTATTGTGTTTCAAATTTCTCTCTTATTCATGGAGCCTCAGGTTGTTTATTCGACACCTTTGCAGCTGTTACTCACTGAATGTGGGAATCTTGTAGCTTCCAATGTGCCAAGGTGAGAAAGAATTTTAGGACAGAGCCCAGTTTAGTCGCCCACTTCAAATGATTTGACCCATTAATTTAAAGAGAAACAAAGGTGAAATTGACAGGGAAGTCCATTTTAATCACTCGTCACGCTCCCGTAAGCACATTGGGTCAAAGTAATCAAAGTAGGTCAAACAAGGAAGTAGCTCTGTAAACTCTAATGACAACAACAATTTGGATTATTAACATTAACTCCCTCGCTTTCATTTTCAGCTGTTGTGATGTCATCGTTTTCAGTCGGTGTTGTTGTTTCCTCGTCTGTACCACAAACCTGACACGACCCGTCTGAGTCTGAACCCATGCTGGATTTTTAAAGAGATTCCCTTTAAACTGTAAACTACAATCCAACAGCCTTTCATATTGTTGCTACAATAAGTCATTCAGGTTCAGCTGCTCGTAAAAGTCGATATAAACTGTGATGAAAACCCATGCAAACCCACTCAGTGGCAGTCTGAAGCAGAAAACAGTGATATAAATTGATCTGTTCTGTAAACTGTAAGATTGCCGTCGGAGGCGTTTTTGTACAGAAAAAGAAAAACAATCGCAGCAACATGTTACATTTCTACACACGGCCAATTAGGAGGCAGATCAATCGGAGTTTGTGATGAAGACTTTTGTGGATCGTGGACTGATAATGAATCATTTTAATCCATAATTAGCTTTATCTTTAATTGCAATCTGGAGCAGAGCATGTTTAATTTAAGCTACAAAGACGGGAACTTGACATCGTTGTGACGGTCGTTGATTTTTCCGTGAATGCCGATGATGAAAGTTGATCTCCGTTGTGGAGATATGACACGGTTTGTTTGACAGGGGAAGATGTGTTGTTTTTAATCTTTGCTTGTGATGAAGACGTCAGATACATCTGTTAAATTACTGAAACAAGACGAGTGGTAAACTGGGAGCTCCTGGGAATTAAAAAAAACAACAACAATATGAATAGACTGTTTAAAAGGTTGTGTCAGAGCATGGCAGGAAAATGAAATGTTGCTCCCCAAAGCAACATCCACACTGCTGCACTCCTCAGCTTCTTCTTCTTCTACAGGAAGTGTGTTCGACAGGGAGGCTGCTCGCTGCTGATTGCAGTGATTACTGTATAATTTTAATTAGGCCTGTAAACATTTAGGCATGACTGAAAATTTGGGTTAATTGTAGGAATTGCCAGCAAGTTGAACATTTTCTTTCCACAAGACAAAATAAGTGTAATTTCATTTTCACAATTCTACTTCCTGTTGTTTTCATTTACTAGAAACTGTCCACACTCTAAACTTTTACATCAAGTCTTTGTGTGTTTGGTGCTCTGGTGGATTATATCAGAAAGCTGCAGACAATAATAATTTCATCAAATGTTTTTGTTTTTTTTTGCTAACACTGGGACTCTCAGCATTAAATTAGCGTAGCTTCACTTAACTCTCCATTTTGATCCTCTCTGGGGTGCAGTGTAATTAGGATGAAATATGGCTGCAGCCATTTAAATGTGTAACTTCAAAGGTACGACGCTGATGTAATTGCACCAATCTGTGCAACCCACTGAACACAGATAAACACAAATTTCACACCGATGAATTCAAGTAGGTTGTGTTAGCTCTTTGTGGCTGAGACAACATTTAACCCCCTCTACATCTGCTGGCACTGGTTCCCAAAGCTCACGGTGGATATGTCTACACGAGAGTCATTGTGATGTTGTTTTTTTAATCACATAGTGCGAAAGTTCGTCCTCCGTGAAGTAGATCTTTTAGGGAAATGGGCAGAAAATGAGTGTTTGATTTCGTGAAACTGTCTGGACAGAAACCTCTAAAAGACGATGTCTTTTTATAACTGCAGTGGAAACTTCCTCTCTTGCAGTCAGCCTATAAAAGTCTCTTTTGTCTGCGACTAAATCCAGATGGGACTATTTTACAGGCGGTTACTGGAGTCACATAGTTTTTTATCAAACTTCTCTGTGTTTTTATCTCCATCCAAATCTGCCATTTTTATTTTATTTTATTTTTTTTTATATTTGATGCTGTCTGGTGTTGAATCCTGTTCAGATCCCCCTAAAGATAAATCATCAAGATCTTGCAACAATGACAACGATGATTAGTTTTAAATAATAGCAATGCAAGCATTTAGAGAGAGAGGAAAAAATAATGAATGTATTTGAAATTATTTTCACCGTTTCAGAAACAGCGCAAACGTCTGATGACTTTAATGAGATCACACAGTGGATATCTTTATATTTCGCAGTGAAACTCAGCTCATAAAACTAAACTGAACAAGCACTTAAAGCGTAACAATAAACAAGGAAGTGTAGGGTTTGTGCGCGTATGTGGCGATGCAGTTGTTGTTTGTCACCGAGTCTCATCTCCCGCTCCGATCTCCCGGGAGACGTCGCTCGACCAGGTTTGTGTTTTCCCGAGCAGAGCCGCGTCTCTCCTGGGATGGGCTCGCTCTGTAAATTGCCAGCTGCAGCACCAGATAATGAAGGAGGGGGGCGGGATTTCCTGCAGCGCCGCATCGTGATTGGCTGCTGCCGGGCGAAGCCGTTAAAATGTTCAGGTGGGGTAGTTTTCTACGTGTCAAAGATTGCTTCATCATCCTGATCACAGTTTAGCTCACGTCTGTTTTTTATTAGGGAATGAAAAAGGTGCTTGATGATTATTACGGCGTCAAGTTTCAGTCTGGTGTGCAGCAGAATAATGGCTGGAAGTCTAATTTGCTTTAACGCTCCATAAAGGTGGCTGTGGAGGCCATGTTAAGCTGTTGAAGTAATCCTGTTAGCCCATAAAACCACGTTAGATTTTTTCCCCCTGCAGGGCGTATGGGGAGCATCTTGGAATCATCATCTTGAAGCATGCAGACATCGCGGCATCATATTCCCTCAGAAATTATACAACCGAGCGGCGCAATCATCGGCTCCATCCACCATCTTTGGCAGCGGCCTTTGTGGGTTGAAGGAAGCGGCTTTTTGAAGGTTTCTGAGTTCGTCCTGTTTGGCCTCGCATTTCCTTTCCGCCGTGCGGTTTGTGTGCCAGACTATTATCTCCCTTACGTAACAGATTTTGTGATGCTCTTTCAAATCAGCGAACATCATCGGTTGCTTGGTTTGTATTTAATTACTATCATCTGAAACAGGGAGAGGAAGAAATGTCTTGAAGAGAACATGACAGCTTTATTACAAATCCAAATCTGTCAACATGTGTCACCACCTCTGACAACCAGTGGCTGTAATTACAGAGTTTTTATCGACAATTAACACATTAAAGTAACAATTCTACATTAGTGGCTGTGGTGGAGTTACAAATGTATTGTGAAACATGTCTGTGTTCAAATTATATATTTCTATAGGTGTTTTCCTTCAAAGGAGAAGTGAATACAACATAAATAAATGCATAAATCTATATTTTTCTGATTGGTTGAAATGCTCTGACATCATATGGGCTCATTTAAAGCAACAGCCGCCATGAAATCGTCCATGATGGAGGAAGTCTGGCTCATAAGTTTTTAGTCTTTCAAACTCTCTTTCTCTTATTTTAATTGGGTAGACTTGGATGGTGAATAGTTTCATAATCAACCAAAAATGTTTTTACACTTGTATTAAGGGCTGCGGCTAACGATTATTTTAGTAATCGAATAATCTATAGATTTTTCCATCGACTAATCGAATAATTGGATAACTAATGCTTGTTAAGGTGCAGTAATAAATAACACTGTCAAACAATAAAAATTTGCACGAGGGTGGTTTGTCGCAAGCTGGAAGATGGGTTAGCTTAAGTGCTAGCAGAATCCCCGACTAACATATGCTTCCTGTTAATGTGGTATTTTAAACAGGAAGTGCTTCAGTGAAGACTCCTTTGTGTCGGTCGACTGTCCGTCTTGGTTTTTGTGTACTCACATTTCCCATGGAGAGGACCAACGTGCTATTTAGCCTTCTTAAAAAAAACGTAAAAATCAAAAAGTCGTGCTGTTTTGCATCTTCCCTCTTTATTGGTTGGTTCGGCTGCCTGTCGCTGTCGTGCTTTCGCTTCTTCTTCTTCCTGTCTGTTTCTGTCAATACCATAAACAGTGGGAGCGATACTGCCCC
>OOFC01042854.1:0-18067 GCA_900323345.1 Pseudochromis fuscus
CAGGAAAAAAAAAGAGAGCGGGAGTACTCTTTGTTTGAGGACAGATGAAGGAAGGAGGTTTTGTTTGTGTTTTGCAGGTGGCAACAGGGTGGCATTGTGAGCTGCTGCTTGTGTCGGATGACCGAGAGATGGGAGGAGGGAGGGTGGTGGTGGTGCTGGAGAGGGGGTGGTTTAAGGATCCTGCGGCACTGAAATATGTGCTCAACAGGGTGAAAGAAAAATGGAAAAAGGGCTGGAGAGAGGAGAGGAAAAGAGTAAAAGAAGCCAAGTGTGAAAAAACAGGTAGGTGTGATGAAGGAGGACAACAAATCTTTTCTTTCAGGGCATGTCGGCCAAGATCTTGCTCATCAGTACTCATGGCCTGTGACCACCATCAGCATGACAGCACAGGGGCAGTGTGTGTGTGTGTGTGTGCTTGTAGATATTTACACATTTGCAAGTTGTTTTGTTTTTGTTGTTTCTTTTTTAGCATATAGGTACCGCGTGCATGCTTGAGGCCTACACAGGTACATGCACATGTGTGTGTGTGTGTACGCACACAGGTTCATGGGATTTTACTGAATGTGTGTCAGAGACGTCAGTGAATTTTAAAAACACCAAAGCTAAAATTGAGGAAATATACATTTAATATGACGATGCTTTTTGAGCAGACGTGACAACATGTACAGGTATGTGAGTGTTTGCACAGTCTGTCTGTGTCTTTGTATGCCAGCTGGCCTAGAATGTCAGCTAATATAATCTTAGGTTAAATGCTTACTGTATTTGCCAGGCCAAATTAAATGTGTCACCAGCACAGAGAGGGCGTGATGTGGCTTGATGGGAGGTTGTCACCTATCTCCTCGGGGCATTTGAGTGTCTGAGGACAGCAGAGTGTACTCATATCATACTCTATCCAACGTTTTTGAAAACACAAATTATAAAATACAGATTTTATTTTCTGCAAAGTCAAATCATTTTTTGAGTTATTTTCTATTTCTCTGTATTTAATGTTAAATCTTTTCTAAAATTAGCTAAAACCATAAAGTTTAGGCTTTTTATTTATATTTTTGTTAGTAGCTGGTAACATGCTGGTGAACTGATGACTTTTAACTGACCATAGGTGTGAGTGTGGATGGTTGTCTATAGACTGGAGACCTGTCCAGGGTGTAATTTGAACCAGCATCATCAGTTTAGGGTAAATCAACAAACAAATACCACTTTTGAAATTCAGTTTCTATCATTGTCTCGGTATTTAAAATGTTCTGTTCAATCATCTTTTTCACTTCTTTTAACTTATATTCTGTGTTTTATCCCTCCACACAGGAACTGTGTAAATTATCTATGATAATTCATTGTTGCGTTAATGATTGTCTCCATTATCTTATAAATCCAGAGGAGCTGTTGACCTTCCATTTATGTGTTTGCCCGAAAGCTAAACAGGCAGCCACCAGGATTCAACAGTCAGCCAACAGCCTCCACTCCAGTAGTACTTTCATCCACTTGAAGACTGGAAACAGCTTTTCGCGAGATAGTGTAGATTTGTGTGGATTAGGCCTCCGCTCTACAGCCGAGTGCTTCCACAGACTCTATGCAGAATAGGCCAGGAAGCTGTTTGGAATTGGATGTTGTTCCTCCCCTCTCATCATTACCCTCAAACCCTCACAAAGAACCAAATCTCTCAGTGCCTTTGAACCTGTATTTCAAAATGAAAGACATGTCCAATGGAGGGTCTTTTCTTTTTCTTCTTTCTCCTGAAAGGAGGGGAGAGAAAGGGAGAAATAGAGGGAAAAAAAGGAGCTTTAGAGCCTCATTTTCCCTCCTGCGCTACCGCCTTCATTTTCTTCCGGCCTTGAGCCACTTGTTGGAGGAAAAGGCAAATTTCTGGCAAAATTCCTAGAGGTTATTCCCCCAATCAACCGGCACCCTCATCCGCTACTTTCTGGCAGAGAAGGAGAGAGCAAAAGAGCGAGGGAGAAAAAAAAAGCATAGGGACACAGGGTTAAAGGAGAGGACAAAAAGGAGGGGACTCTGGAGACAGCTGTTGGAGAGGTTAGTTAGAGATTTCCAGCCATTAGCTTCAGTCCAAGCCAGGTCGCCCACTTGAAGCATACAAGAGCTGGAGCCCCAATATGAAAAGGGACAGGACCCAGCTTGATTTTGTGGGGAAATTGTTCACAAGTGGGACCCTCAGTTCGACAATAGAGCAGAGTGCAAGAAAGAGGGACAACAAGAGACATAGAAAGAAAGGATGGAGGAACGAGGAAAATAGTTTATTGAAAGAGTGAAACAAATCTGCCAAAGCACAGGAGGAAAAGTGAAAGAGCGTGGAGCAAGAGTGATTAAGGATGGACCAATGAGGGATTTAGACGGGTGCTGTTGGTGGGGTGGGGGCTGTGACATAAGTGGAGGACCTGTGGAGGTGGAGGGGGTCTTTCTTTCTCTTTTCAAAGGCAGGATAAACAAGGAAATGAGTCTGTAATCATTTCCAGAAATTGCCTTCCTCTTTGCTTCTCCTCTCCCCAGGCTGTCTGTCCGCCTCCGTTCATTAGCAGGCCATGGCCTGATTAAAGACTTTCATTGTCCCAAAGAGGGACACAGAGAGAGGATCTTCAACCCACTGATGTCCACTTCAGTTATACATCAGGTACTGTCTGTGTTTTTACCACCATCCCGGCCCTGCTGTTTTATTTTTATTTCACGCGACAAGTGTGCAAACCCTCAACATGCGAACCCCAACCAATCAGAAAGCACTGTTACACTGTTAATGAAATATTCCAACACCACAGCAAACAAACATGCTTATTTATCCAAATGAAATATAATTTAAATTAACATAAAGATAATGTGAGTAACAAACATTTACTAAAGTGTTTGTTTTAATACGTTGATACCATGAAAGAAATACTGTAGCAGTCTTGCTCTCATCTGATTGCACAACATTCATTCAGTGTAAGTGTTGTCTGACAAGCTGCTGTGGAAACACTGAGCTCATCACACAAAACTGTAAATCACAGTTTATTAATGAACCATCATATTTGTTTGTCCCTCGAGAGATATGAAACAGTGTCTGGTGGACAAGGTGCTTCTCTGTTATGAAGAAAAAATACTCCAAATAATCTGTGACACTGACTGAACAAGATGTATAAGTATGCAGTATACATACTACTCAAAATGCACATATCACTGTGTGTTTACACACTGAACATGGTTATAAACAGTTAGAGGGAGGTGTTACTTTGTAATGAGCTACATATGCTACAAAACAGATTTTATATTTATTTAAAAAATGAATTCACGAGTGAAGAATTATTAAGAGTGTGAAAGAAAAACAGACAGCAACAGATGGTGTGGCCACCAAAGAGTCCTGATCTCAGCATCATAAAGTCCGACTGAGATAACACAATAAAATGTTAAACATTTTATGGTGTTATTCCTGGATTATTATTTTTTCGTGTGCAATGTTGTAAATCTTCTGAGTCTGCTTATTGTTTCTGATGATACTGTTGCCATATATTTTTATATTTCCTCTTGTTTATATTGTTTTTTTTTGTTTATGTTATTTTGTTTTTTTGGTGACTTTCATATGTTATTTACTACTGTTACTTCTTATTGATTTCCCAATTGTGGGACTAATGATGGACTATCTTATCTTATCTTATCTTATCTTATCTTATCTTATCTTAACCATTATGATAAATTATTTTTTAAAAATATTATTTCATTTTATATTAATTAGTCTTTTTCTTTTCTCATCATGTGCCTCTACAAAGTGTGATGACCTGTGCAGAGATGCTACCCTAACTGACAGTAACTCACCAAATATTACCAGTGTATTTAAGTCTCCTAAGGTCAACACTGACCTGAATCTGAGCAACAAAGTTCAGGCACCATTTTTGAAAATAAATAATTTATAGGTGTGTACATACAGCCTTACTACATATGTACAAAGGGAAACAATCGTTCATGCCCTCTGATTCTTCCTGCATATCACGTAATTGCTTCAGCAGACTACCTTCGTGTGTGTATATGTACAGAGCATCTGTGTGTCCATGCCACAGGAGGATTGCACAGCCTGCATGTAAAATACTATTCTGTGGTTTCCGCTCCTTCACCTTAATCCTCTCAAGCACCCATTTCCTGCCTCAAACATACAGTACCCTCCTCTGCTTGCATGTAAAGGATTTTACAGAGACTGAGTGTGATGTAGCATTCGAGGGGCAGGAATAAAGGTGGACGAGGAATAAATCAAAGGCACGGTGAGAAACAGTACCAACAGTAACAAAAAGAAATACAGAAGAATGAAAAGCAAGAGGGCGGTCTGGCAGGACAGCAGAGGCTGAGTTGTGGTAGGTTAGGAGGCCTTACCCTGTCGGGGAGGAAGTATTTGGGTTTTATTAGTTTCATATGACACGACAGAAACTTTTTAAGATGTTGTAGACGCGCTGGTAAAAAAGCAGTCTGCCCACCCCTGCATAAAGTGCCCCTGTGATCTCGGCCATATTTATAGGCACTGTCTTGTGTCACATGGCTTCCATTTCTTCCCTTGTTGGGACCCCCTGTGGCTGCTTTTACAAGCACAGGTATGAAGAGGTCAACAGCACCCTCGTCAGTGGCTTGGTCAGGGAGGAGAGGAGAAGCAACAGGACACTGTTATGTACAGGAAAAAGTTTCTTTTTTTCCTTCTACATAACTAAATTGGTTTTAAATGATGACTTTAATTCAATAAAGCATTTTCTTATCTATTTTCTTTGGAAGTTAAAAGTACAAGTTCTGCAGAAGTTATACATAAATTCTTGTGATGCAGCTTTACAAAAAGGTTGTTATTATCCAAACTGAATAAACATTTTTAGTTAATATACTTTTTATGAACTTGCAATAAACAGGTCAGTTTATATTTCTTCTGGAGGGAAGTTGACTCCACAGCTCAGAGGAATTTTATCTGACCTGTAGGACGGTAAATGTTGCTGCTTTTGTAACACTGAGGGTTAAGAAAAGAGAAATGAATACCCTCTGACCTCTGTACACACTACTACATCTCACACAGACGTGTGAGCTGACTACAATCAGTTAAAAGTCATCACACGGCAAAGTCCACAGTCCATCCACGAAGGAAATGTTACCAGTGTGTTTGAATCTTGAGTATTTGCATCTTGATAACAATAATTTACGACTTTCATTTTTCTTATCAAGTGTATCATAAGTTTATGATGCAATGACAAAACTGCACCTTCAAATTCCTCTTTGGTTGTCATACAACTTTTATTTATTTATTTTTGTTCATGCATGTTTGGATCCCGTGCTGAGTGGAATCTGTGTTTTGTGGTTTTTGATGGTGGATATTTGTATTAAATACTGTGTCATGTGTATATAGTTTTTGGGCAAAGCAAAGCAAAACTACTGTATGATTAAGTATTTTATATCTTATTATATATATAAGAATAATGTATCTAAACTGTCTACTATCAAAACTTACACCCTTGCTGCCAATGAGATCATCTTCTGGTGATGGAGTTATCTACTGTATGTACAGTTTTATAGCAAACTAACAGGTAGTTATCAAACTTTGGACCAGTGTGATGGATAGAGAGATAGACCTGGATTAAACAATGACTGAGCAGTCACCTCTGTTCTCATTAGGTTCTGCTGAGCAACAAACTTCAAGTCTTTGTTGATGAAAAGTAACAAAGTCCCTCCTCCTCCTCTCTATCTCTCTCCCTCTCTCTCTGTAGGACGTTGCATCTCTCCGTCTTGGCCATGTGGTGCGGTGTGTTGGTTTTAGTAGGCACTAAAAACACACTGTTAAACACAGTTTTAAAAGTTCCTAAAAGCATTTTTCCCTCTCTGGGATTGGCACTTTAATCTACTCTCAGGTTTCACATGCTACATAGGCACACCTGGGGAGAGGAATGAAATAAGCTGGATCTCCACATACCCACTAGCTCCCACACATCGTAGACTCCTTGTAAAACTGAAGAAGGAGAAGGCTAATCAGATTTATTGTTTTAATCATACAGGGAGGTGTCTTCTTTCTCTTTGTGCAGATGACTTTATGACCTCTGGACTTTCCTGGCAAGAAGCCTTTGCAGCTTAGATCTGAGAAAAAGAGATTAAATCCTTCGCTGCCCTGGTTCATCTCAGTGGCTGCTACTCGTTGTTTATTTCAGACTGAACCATTTCTCATTGCTTTATGATAAATGCCCAAAATGTAAGAGCATTGATCATAGAGAAAGTGATGTTGTCTTGAATTCAATCTGTTTCCAAGTCACATCATCAAATCAGATTTCTGATCAAGGTTGTCTCTTTGACTTTAGTATTATTGCACGGCTGCTGTGTCCTTGCCGGCATTTCCTTCAGTGATTCAGAAAGTAAGGGGTGCAATGTGGTCGAGTCCAAACTTGACAAGGCTCACAGAGAGGGGGCTCTTTCCTCCTTCTACCATCTCATAAAAATGATTTTTATTTGCACTTTTCCCACTTTTACAGTCCTCTTTGAGTGTGCAGGCAGGCATTTGAAAGCAGGGGGAAGGAGTAAAACAAGCTCTATCTTTCTCTCTTTGAGGGAGAGGACACGGTGGTTCCAGGAGGAAGGGGTTGTGAGGGAGTTCAAGGGAGTTCAGATTTTCAAAAGGCCAAAGGTCAGGTTCAGGAGGGACAGAGGTGAGCTGGTTTGGAGTTTTAAGGACTTCTTTTTATCTAGTGTGAAACAGATCCCCCTTTTCCACCAAACAAGAACGGGTGCTAGTTCTGGGCTGGTTCTAGTCCTGGTGGATAGTTGGTTCAGATCCCGTTTCTCATATGAACCGGTTTGCTTTTCCACTTGCAAGGACCCAAGCTGGGGCCGCGTCACCGTAAAAGGTCAGTACGTCACTGCATAGGTAGCCGGCTCACAACAACCGGCTGCTACAACATGATTGAGTTAACAAAGCAGTTTTGCATCACTACGTGCGGTGTTTATTCAGTTTTGGGAATTTTTGATGTCCTCACTGGTTGCATATGACAGCGAAGCGCACCCTCACTGTAATGATGCTTAAATGGAGGAGCTCAACATGTGCATACAAGTGCTGTTCCTGGTTTTACAAGTCTACCCTAAGATCCAGAGCCAAAACCATATTTTCATTACTTTACTCTTCTACCATCGCTAGCTGTGTTTCTACCATCGCTCCCCCAGCTCCTGGCGTATAGTCGCTGCTTAATCGGTGCTAAGTCTGGCCCAGCAAGGAGGTGGGGCCAGAAGTGGCCCCTGTTTTAGCAGCTGGAGCTGGTTCTTGCGGCGGTGGAAACACAACAAACTGGGACCAAGTCAGGAACTGGCCCTGGAACCTGTTTGGTGGAGAAGCGGTAACAGGTACCAGAAAGGTTTTAGCCGTTGTTGTCATTTTAAATGATCTCTCATAACAGAATGAGGTTGGTCAGAAAACAGAACAATGGAGCAGCTGGAAAAAAATATCTCATCAGTATCTGTGGTAAAGAGAGAAGACATTTCAACACACTTGGAGACCCTGGATGCTTAGACACAGTGATAGCTAACTTCAGCATATGAATGATAGACTGATCATAGCAAGGTCATTGTTTTGCATGTGTTAAACCACAAATGAAAACTTTGACCTGATGATGGATGAAATATTATGGAGTCACCCAAGTTATTTTAATACATCCTGTGGAAATCCTTTAGATATTAGTTAGGACCTTACACTAAAAAACACACAATGAAATTGGCAGTGGAGAGAAAAACAAGAGTTCACTGAAATTACTTTAGCACATGCTCATGTGGCAAAAAGATCACCACAGTTTTTGCAGCGTGTAATTAAAAAAACAGAGATGTCCACATAGTTGTTTTGTTTTGCTACTTTGTTCAAAACTAAAAATGTCAACCACATAGTTGTGCTAGAAGAAAAGTCATCATCAACATTGGAAGTCTCGTTCAATCTAAATAATTGTTAAAACATTTCAATCGATCAAAATGGACACCCCAAATGACAGAAGGATCAATATTTCCATAGCGCCTCTAGATGCCATCTTAATTGGCTGAAAGCTTTAAAGATATATATATATATATATATTTTCAAAAACATGAGCTAAACTCTGAACATTTTAATTTCAGTCAGACTAATCTCCAGACAGGCTTGAATGGATTATAAGTATACCTCACCACCAAATTTTGGGTGCATTACCAACAGAGGTTTTTTCTTTATTGTTTGGGGAATCAGGACCAATATAATCTAAATCACAAGCCATACTGCTGCTGGAAGATTTTTGTGATTGTTTCAGATTTTGGATGAGAGCTTGATCAGCCTTGTGTTCAAGAGTGGCTGCATCTGTCTAATGAATAGCATCTCATGACTGCTAAGCCTCAGTGATTGGATCAGAGAATCATGCACTATGAGTACGTCCTCAGTCTCCTCCTCTACAACAGCTGCACATACCATAACCACAGTGAGGACAGGTCCTATTGGTACATTAATAATACAAAAAAGTGGATTAGTGTAAACAAGACTGGAAAGTTCTAACTATCGCTGAGGAAGATGATTTTAAGGAAACAGCGCTGCCTGAAATATTGTTTAAATGTCCAAATGCTGTATAACATAGTAAGATATGTGTATAGGATTTTATTGCAAGTTCAGCCGATGCCCCCCAAAATAGACTACTTCATCAAAACAAAATGCAAAACAAAAAAAGATACATTATTATTGATTTTGTCCCATGCATTTAAAACTTCCAAATCTGTTTTAATGTTTTGACTAAATCCCAGCTGAGCAGCAATAAAAAAAAAAATCCAAAATGAACTCCCTCACCTCTCTGAGGCAGTGTGAGGGGCGGTGGTGTTAGTGTGGTTGGGTGTGCAGGAAGGTGATCTCTTCGTCAGTGATCGCTGTAGATGAGATTAGATTAGGATAGATCAGATTATGAATTGTATGGGAATAAACATTCAATATGACTCAGAAACTAATCCCTGCACCAGAGCCACAGGCAGCGAGAGGAGAGCAGTAATGCCAGGAGGTTTGTGCCCCACCACCCCACCCCTCTCTCTCTTTATATCCTGCACATGTACTGGGTATTTTGAGTATATCAAATTGTCAAGTATTGGGTGTTGTGTATTCTTCAAGCCGCAGAGTCAAATTCAGTTTAACATGATACACCAGTATCAAGTGTGAGTACAGCAAGACGCTTCAAAATCTTTCTAATACATTAGCTCTGGGCTACATAAACCTCTTAAACTATGAAATCACAAAGTGCTTTTAATTAAATGATGATAATTCATTAATTCATGTTCATACAGTAAATGAACACAAGAGGCCATATCCAGCTGAAATGCTGACACCATACAGATCATGATTCAGATGCCATCTGACTGTTTGTGTTAGCATGTAATAAGATATGATTATTAGGGTTTAACTATTTCCTATGTCAGTAGAGGCTCCAAGAAGATCCATCTGGCCAGAGGTGAAGGGTACTGACCATTTGATCCACCCATTCAGTCTGGACCTGAACCTAATCGTTGTGCATAAATTACCCTGGTGTGCTCCTTATCGAAGTAAAAATACTATTACATGAGTGTAGAAGTACTCTATTACAAGGACAAGCACTGGATTAAATCTCTTGTAAGTGTTGTCAAGAAAGTGTATTTACATTTTCAAAGGTGAAAGTAATTTGGCTCAATCCATACATAAAATAGCAGGTCCAGGTGCAGCTAGTTTTAACTACCTTATATGGTTTAAAGTTAATTTGGTAACTTTGAACAGGTAATTTGGTGGTTTCCAACCTCAGGATCAGGCCCCTTCAAAAGTAAAGCTGTATTTACACATTGAATACAAATCTGGGGATTTTAATTGATATATTTTTTTTCTCTTATGTGAAAGGTTACGACATGTAATTTCCCTTTGGTAGAAATAAGTAAATATTTTCTTACTTGTCAGTGTCACTGGTACCGTGTAGTTTACAAATACTTGACAAGAATCAATGGAAAAATAAAAACAGGAATATGATTGATGATACATATGATCTGTATGTGTAAAGTCTCACAGATCCCAACCTTTTCTCCTCTGTAACTCATGGAGCAGATCCTGCTTCCTCAGCAGAGTAACGTTCATACACAAACAGTGGGAGTGTGTGAAGAAATATGGTGACAAATGTTGCTCTTTATATTTTATTAGTGATTGTGGCAAAGTTAATTATTTCAGTAGGTTTCTCTCATTACCAAGCAAACACTCCACAACATGCACAGAAGAACAAATTTGGATGCATGTGATACCCACCAGAGACACTGCACCTCCCTCCTTAGCCTAAGGACCTACATTTTATCCAGTTCCTCTACTTTGAAAGTGGGAGGAGTCACCCAGTCAATCCTACATAATTACTACAACACTGAGAATAACAACCCCCAGACAATGGGGTGGTATTAAGTAAAACCATGTTAATCCAGCTATTGAGAGGGGTGCAGCACTAATGGCAAATTCCAAAGTCTGAAAACTGAAATATAGAAATCTGAAGCAAAAAAGATGCTAATGAAGTGGCTAATATAGTAGCCTGGTCATAACCATATAAATCACATCTCTTCTGTACACAAGTCTTCACCTCCTTTCATTTGTGCAGTTTAAAATAATAGTCAACACTTTACCTTTTGCTTTAGATTACGACAGGGGCCTGAACATAACACAGAATTATTAGTTGGTTATTTATCTAGTCAGTCAGCATGAAGGGAGAGAGACAAGGTCAAAAATTTGTTTGAGGATAAAGATTCACTCATTTTTTACAAGATGGCATACAGTTATGACAGCACAGTCCTGTCTCATCCTGACCTCCACACACATTTCTAAGGATTTGTTATTTCCTGCACAAGAAGACAAAACAAAAATTAAATGGACTGGCCAGTTTGTTAAGAAACGTGATGTAATTTCTGGTCTGTCTTAGAAACATTTCATAAGTTGTCCAAGGTCCAGGTCTCAATCAAAAATGTTAGTTTAAAAACTTTTGCCACACACCTCATAGCTTTCTCTAACTTCCACCCAAGGAAATGTGTAACTTGTTGAATTAAAATGGATTGGCCAGCTCACATTTTCAAACTGCTGTCACAAGCATATACACAACACACGCACACACACACACACACACACTGAATCAATTCCTGTCTCCGCTATCAATCCATACCTCGATCGTTGGACCTCCTGATGTGAATAAACTGGCCTATAGGCCTAACAGCAACCCAATACTTTATATATTTTACTGATGTCAAAGTGTCAGAATGAAGTGCTGCCTGCTGGCACTTGGCAAATATCCCTTCTCCTTTCTGGCCAAGTGTAGTTCAGGTTTCATTCGCCTGTCAATGTACAAATGTGTGAGGATGAAAAGTTCTGTGACCTGTCATATGATGCTATTTACAGCAATTCAGTGATGCTTTTTTCACCCAGCGAAATTGTATCGATTCTGTGGAACTGAAGCTGTTTGTTTCCTAAAAATTAACTTTTTCAATGACAGCATCGGAGCAGTGCACTCAGTGGGAAAAGGAGCACTTGGGTTCTTGTTCAACATGCAACAGTAAAGGGGTAAGACTCAGATAACCAGCAAGTGTAATTACGAGTTTGCCTGATCCCTGTGAAAGCTCTTCCTGGCCACTTTCTCTCCTGTACCGAAGGCTTTGGCACGAGTGGCGGAGAGGGTCACTGTTTAATAATGAACAGGTCGAGCCGGCTGTAACGGATACATGCACCTGCTTTATACATCAGTCAATTACCTAATTAGAACTCTCCCTCAGGGGAAAGCTAATACCTCGTCCTGGAGCAGGAGGACAACCCCTTCCATGTGAACAGAGGCGCTCGCAAGTCAAACAGATACCTGTACGTGTGTGTGTGTGTGTGTGTGTGCAGCGTGGTGCATGTGTGTGCATGTGCATTCACGTGTAAGTGTGAGGAACAGTAGGAAAGGGGTTCAGTATTTCTTTGCACAGATCAGGTACCCAAGGACACACATGGGAAATTGTGCTCAATGCGACTGTGATCCAATAACAATTCCTCCTCTGCCCATCTCCTCACACAGGTCGCCCTTAGCCCCTCACCTTTCATCCTTCCTTGAGAAAATGATATGATGGGTATTTCCTGCTCCTTCTCAAAGGGCACAGATTAAATGGAAAGTAAATGATTAACAGTTTTGTTTTGTGATCTATTTCTTCTGCCAAAGGTGGTTACGTTAAAAACTTTTTATTGTCTGTGGATTATCTGTAATAACTGGCTATGGAAGGAGATGCTGCTGCAGATGAATTGTTAAAGCTTTCAAAGCAGTAGTTTAGGATAATTCTAGCAGCCGTTTACATTCACCTATGTGTATTGGATTTACTGCATAAATCACTTCATGAATATCTCAAAATCTTGGCAAAAAAAATCCAAACAATCCACATTGTTTGTTTAGTGCTCCCATACGGGTATCATAGCTACAAGGACTTCATACCCATAGAAGTCCCATCACACACCCTTCAAGTCAGTACAGCGCACTAGTGCCTATCAAAGACACAAAACATGCCGAGAAAGCAGCTTTGGAGTTTCCCATAACCTCCTGAGTGTCACATTGTAACCTGTGTGCTCATTTTGGCAAAATTAAATGATTTGGTCCCTGACACGAATGCACTGATATTGCTAGAACTAAGCATAAAAAAGTAGTGTGTGCATACTGATCCTTTGAAGTGGATCATGAGTATAGGTGTCAAAGCAGAGGTGTGGCTGATTAATAACATGATCAGACAGTCTGCTTGCCTGGACAGTATGGGTTTGGCTTAGGCCACCAGCAGCTCCGAGGCAATCAGGGACACTTCAGCTGTGATTAAGTCACATACTTTAGCCTCTGGAGGATGAAGGGGGGGGAGGTGGGGTCGTTGGTGGGAGGGGGTGACTGATAAAGCTCTCATTTCACAAAGAGGGAGTGGACAAGGGTTGAATGTTCAGAATCACTAACGTTAGTCTATACATCCTCATCTATGTTTCCCTTGTGACCTCTGCCCCACCCATTCTTCTCCATCAGGCAAATGCAAAAATCTCCAGCTATAGGCCCAGTGACCAACACCGCCCTGACTGCTCATGTAATGTTTTTACTACACAGCAAAATCAATTTCTGCTTATTAATAACAGCTACAGTGTAAATATATGTACTGCAAGGGAGATGGATGGAATTGAAAGAAGAAAAAGTTGAGATTGTGATGGTGGTGGAAGGGGCTTAGGGTCATGGAGCAGGCTCCTAAAAATCAATTTTCACACAGGAGGACTATTAGGTTATTGAGAAGTGGGATGACTGATGGGGGGCTGTAGTGGGTGGGCGTGTATGTGTGTATATACTTACTGGAAATTACCTTACAAGTTTCAATTGAAACTTTGTACTCAAGACTTCAAAGTTATTTTATAATACCCAAATCTGTTTTCATTTCCACCTTGCATAAAATCCAAGAACTTTAAAACATACATAAAACAACTTTTAAATAAAATGAATGATTCCTGTTTAGTTTGAATGCTCCTTTCATCTTTCCCTGTTTCTTTAAAAAATAAAAAAAGAAAGTGAGAGATCCTCTGCGTAGTAACCAGAAGGGAAAGAGAGGAATGGGGCCTGCCTCAGCGAGAAATCCCAAAGTGCTTGCCGACTCCTAGTTGCTAATACAACTAATGCAGTAATGTAAGGGCCGAGGCGATTAATGAGAGCGCTCTGCCCCTGACATCTCAGACACCCTAATGTTGCTGCAGCGTCTCCCTAGCCGTGCTTTAATCCATCACTGGTCCCCGTAACCCAATTATGGCCTGACGCTTTACTTTTAGCTCCTCTGCTGGGTCCTTCACACACATCTCTAAAAAGGGCAAACAGGCACACACACACACTTAGACAAGCGTGTTTGAGCATCATCAGACAGGCACATTTTTTAAAAAAAGATATTTGTGCTCACACACACACAATCATACACAATCATACAGAATTACCCATCACTGACATTGAGTTAAGTAAGCTCAGACTAACGACACTTTAAGGACAAGCTGAAGACTTTCAGATATACTTCTCTTGACAGTTACTCAAATTGCTTTTGTGGGTTGTTGTGTCAAAAGAATAATCATCTTGTGTTAAGATGAACTCAAAGTGATCATCTACAGTGACAAAGTAAGGTAAGCTTCACCCCTGAAAATACTACGGTACAGTTTCACCACAATTTCACAGACTTTCTTTTCTCTTCAGTTCCACATTGTTGTATGAGTACTTCGAGCTGAGGCCTTCAGGTCATTATGATGACTCTGATTACTTAGGTTAACTAACTTCCTGTTTTCTTAACATCATCCTTGTAAAGCCTCTTTCTTGTTATGACTGTAATCATAGCATGATGCTACACTAACATGCTTCATTCCCAGGGGTCCATCACGACTCTGTTATTGCTAAAGGGGTATATGTACTACATTTTTCATAAGCCCCCCCCTGCAACATTTATGATTCACCCTGAAGGCCTTTAAAACAATACTTGACTGCTTCTCCCACCAGGATAACCCCTAACATCTGGAACACTCTGCATATACATACATAACATATATGAGGGTGTCCTGATGTTGCAGGAACTGAGAGCTCTGTGCTGGACCTCCTAAAAGCCCTCCCTCTCTCCCTCTTCCTCTCTGTCCGTCAGTTATGTCACACACAGAGTAACAGCTCTGTCAATCAAGAGATCTATGCACTTGCTTCCTCTAAATCAGGTGGATTGACTCCTTAAGAGTTACTGGAGTAGCCTACTTCCATTAGCCACTCCCAACGGCAAATTAGCTTAAATGTACCCGCTCAATAAAGTTCAAGACAATCATTTGCATGTCAATGTCCTTTTTTCTTTCAAGGCCTTCCCAAACATACAGCTGACTGGTGCAAATCCTGTGATTGCTGTGATTCCTTTGCACAAATACCAATTAGCCAGAAAGCTAATTGCAAAGAGAAATTACTTGTGGTTACTTCAGAGAGGAATGTTGCACTGGTGTGTTAAAAGACCAGAAATCAACTTAAAGAAACAGGAAGGATTTTACTTGAAAATAGACATACTCAATGGGAATGAAGGAATTAGGCATGCATGATTACTATTTATGTTTTTTTTAAACATTGCTTAGTGACAGACAGCATACGGATAGCAAGTTATAGACAACATAAATATTGTCAGGCATTTGTTGTATTTTGTCAGGTCACACTCATTTTTGGTATTTTCCTAATAATAAACAGGTCAAAAGTGTTAAAAGGCCTTTTAAATTACAAAAAAATGAATCATAGTTACTCTATCTCTGTTTTATGATATTTATATTCAGTACCTATGTAGTAGTACTTCACCCAGAGTTTCTGATATGTATCCATGTCCTCCTTCCATTGCTCCATTTCTCTATCCCAAAATGGTTTCATAGTCGCCGTACTTCCTGTCACATTCAGTCATTTTTCATCCTAATCATCAAGTGCTCCACTTTTGGTCTTTAGGACTGGAGTCATGTCACTACTGTGCTGTCTTACATCATAGTTATCATGGCCACACAAATTGGTAAGAAGAAGACAGCTGTCCGGGGGGAGGGTGACCGTTGTTGCAAATCACCAAGAGGTGGAGGTCAGTGTGGTTTATAAGAACATAAGAATAATAAAGCTATGTGTATCTATGCATGGGGTGATCAGGTCAGAGTGAACTGATGTGTTGAGGACTTAAAGTCTAACTTGTTTAGATGAACAATGAAAAGACTGGGAATCATATCTGTGTGTATCATGGTACTGGACAACAGGATTAACGCTGTTCCTCCTCAGTGCTGGAAATCTGCTTATGAAGGATTTGGATGATCACAGTGACTCAATTGTACCTCAATTTTAGTGTCTTGGTTCTTGTTTTCACACACACACACACACACACACACACACAGACATAGATAGATAGATAGATAGATAGATAGATAGATAGATAGATGAGGTTGAATAGGGAATAAGGATTCATACTGCAGCAAGATCAAACCTCAAACTCATCTCTAAGTTTTCACATCAGCCATTATCCCAGGAGTCAGTTATTTTTTCACCAACTCCTTAAGTCCACACCACCTTAACCACATGCTGCCAATAAAGCTACATCGGGCCATACCAAATATTAAGATATTTTGAAAATCATGTATAGTTTTCAAATTCAACTTTCCACTCAGATTGTGAAGCTGATATTGTAATTTGTAATGAAATATTTTGTTTCCTCTCCTCTCCTGACTTTTTCTCCCCTCTCCTCCAGCCCCTGGGTGTCTTCAGCATCAGATGTCATCCTGCCACAGACAAAGTAAGTCAGACGAACATGCAGGCCGGACCTCTGAGGAGAACCTTGCCGCATACTCAAGTGCTATAAGTGCCGGGGAGTCATCTTACAAGAAACACTTATTGCATTTTGTATTGAGCATGAAGTTATAAAAAATTAATACGGGGATGGTGTGCTTTCCTCTCCTTAGCCTCCATGTGAGAGTCTCTGTGTCCATTCGTACGCATGTAAATGCACATGCACTGACTTTCTGTATTTATGTTTTGGCATACACATGCTTGGGTGTAAAAATGTGCATACATGTGTGATTCTGGCCCAGGTTGCAGGAACTAATCGTACAGTTACTTGCATATCACAGAGGGTTATTTTTCAGCAAAGAAGTCCACTGCAGTAATGTCTCATTCGTAGCTGTTCGATTGATAATAGTAACTCCACAGGCCTCCTCCATTTGCAGCGTTTCGTCAATTTATTCCCTCAAGGTTAGTATATATTGACTCCACTATTGACTAAACAATAACAAAAAATACCATCTTAATGTAAATTGATATGTACACAAAACAAGAATAGCTGGAAACAACAGACACACTGCACAAAGTTCTTTACAGTATGTGAAATGCATGTTGCTTACCCCTTTAAAGTATTCAGTGTCTTTGAAAGGACTTCATGTCAGTTTTTAGGGATTTAAAAAAAGTCTTTCTCTCTAGTCCAGTCCCATTCCCCATCCCATCTTCTTTTCATTTCATTTTGGAAATTAATGCAGCCAACCTGTACTCTTTAATTTATAATGGATTATTTTGAGTAGATCAACGAAAATCTTATAAAAATGGATTGGGCATGAAAACAATGTTCTCTACAGTTTTCCTAAATATACGTTTCAAATCTGTCCACTGGCACTGAACAGGATTATGGGATTTTTCTAAACCCGTCTTTCCCATTTGATTGTTAAAGAACATTTTGCTGCTTAAATTTGTAATAATAATCCCCCAAAATACAGTGTTTGGGTGGTGTGCGAGTATTCATGCAGAAAGCAAAAAACTCAACTGGACAAATATATTTCTTGAATTGTTATCCATGAAAAGGTTTTTTGTTGTTGTTGTAGAAAATCTTGCACTGAGGTCAGACTGTTTAATGTGACAATTTCAGCACGATTCAGATAAAAATCAGGTGGGGTCTGATTGGCTGCTGTTAGTAAAAAGATCTATGTGTTACATCGTTGACAGTTAAGTTTGAAGTGGAAATTATTTTGGTCTGACACAGACTGTTTGACCCCAGGGAACGGTGGTTTCTAACCCACAAAGTTACATGACAGTACTTTGCTGAATCGGCTGGTTCATGTAGGAGAAAAGGCCACAGTGAGGTTTGCAGAAACCAAATGTATGTCACATAGGAGAAATCAAGTAATAAGCCTTCTTCTTCTTCCTGTTCTTGTTCTTCTTCTTCTTCTTCCTCTTCTTCTTCTTCTTCCATGAACCTGTGACAGAATGAAATGTAACAAGCATAGCATGGAGTATGTCAAATGCCACAATTTGGAGTTAATGATATATTTTGGTATTTTAAAAATGAATATATGAGACATGCAGGACCAAACACTGATATACCGTATTTTCCGCACTATAGGCGCACCTAAAAGCCTTTAATTTTTTCAAAACCCGACAGTGCGCCTTATAATCCGATGCGCCTTATATATGGATCAATATTGGTTAATTATGGCTGCCGTAGTCAGGGGGCGTATATTGTGATTGCACTAGCGTTTGATTTACCGTAGCGGTATCAGACTGTTTCTTTTACGTGTTTACTGAATCAGGGAAAAGTTCCCCTCCACGTTTGCGAATGCACT
>OOFC01042855.1:0-12945 GCA_900323345.1 Pseudochromis fuscus
CGGAGAGAGAGACAGAGAGAGAGACAGAGAGAGAGACAGAGAGAGACGGAGACAGACAGAGAGAGAGACGGAGAGAGAGACGGAGAGAGAGACAGAGAGAGAGACAGAGAGAGACGGAGACAGACAGAGAGAGAGACAGAGAGAGACGGAGACAGACGGAGAGAGAGACGGAGAGAGACGGAGACAGACAGAGAGAGAGACGGAGACAGAGACGGAGAGAGAGATGGAGGGAGAGACGGAGACAGACGGAGAGAGAGACAGAGAGAGAGACAGAGAGAGACGGAGACAGACAGAGAGAGAGACGGAGACAGACAGAGAGAGAGACGGAGACAGACGGAGAGAGAGACGGAGAGAGACGGAGACAGACAGAGAGAGAGACGGAGAGAGACAGAGAGAGACGGAGACAGACAGAGAGAGAGACAGAGAGAGACGGAGACAGACGGAGAGAGACGGAGACAGACAGAGAGAGAGACAGAGAGAGACGGAGACAGACAGAGAGAGACGGAGACAGACGGAGAGAGACGGAGACAGACAGAGAGAGACGGAGACAGACGGAGACAGACGGAGAGAGAGAGACGGAGAGAGAGAGACGGAGAGAGAGACACAGCCAGCGCAGTGTTTGAGTCCTGTGTAGGTCCTGATGTCACAGACACACACACACACACCCACACACACACACACACACACACACGTATGAATTTATTATAAATTAAACACCAACACTGAAGGTCATGGGAGGTCATGTCAAGTCTTTGGGGGATGACAAATCTCTGTTGTCGTGGGAACTCCACAAACTGCCTGATGTTAGCTGCAGCTGTCATGTTTGTCGTCTAACTGGTGGAGAAAATGAGCACGTTAGTTAATTAGTTAGTTAGTTAGTTAGTTAGTTAGAAAGTTAATAATTGGACCCAGGTCTACCTCCACCAAGCAGTGTTTGTATGTTTTCCCCTGCACTGGTTTGTGGGCCTGTTAGAGACCAAGTTCATCACCACAGCTACATCCTTACTGTGTGAAGAAATCCTGAACATCCCCGACCGTGTCACCTCTTCCTGAGAACACACATGTAGGATGATGCACAGTAAAGATGGGATGGTTCAACCCAGAGGTGGGTAAATACTGGACCATCTCCAGGTTCATTAAACGCAGCAGGATGGGCTGTGGTCAGTGTTTAACTCTGTGTATTTTTACTCTCATCTTACCGGGTTGAATTAAGCTAGCACGTGATATTTACCTGGATTAAAACCACCGCAGCTTTGTTTAAGGTTGTAACGTCCACAATCGGAGACAGTTTAGAGGCGTCAGATTTAATTCTGGGACACAGGAAACCAAACCTGATGGGTCGATGTCTTCAAGTGCTTCTTGATCTCAGTTGTTCACTTATAATTTTACATGCTTGACATTTGGTTGTTAGTTTGTGCTCTGAGAGCTTTCAAGCCCCCTGCATATTTTAAAATGTCGTACTCTACAGTGCTGCAACTTTACAGGACATCTGACAGTGATCCATTAACAGCTTCACGTGAAACCTGGTGGGACCCACCTCGTCCTTGTCCTCAGCCTGGATGAAGAGGGGCAGGGCGAAGCCCACCTGGGCCAGTTCGGTGATGCGGACCCGATACTCGGAACTGTTGAACTTTGGGGCGTTGTCGTTCTTGTCAATTAACAGGATGGTGAAGGTGGTCATCACTGTTGCAGTTGATGGACTGCGATCCTCTTTCAACTCGGTGGCCTTGTAGGGAGCACACAAGGAAGTGGCAATCACACAGAGAGGCAGGACACAGCGAGGGAGAGGAGGGGAGAGAGAAAGACATGCCATGCATTTGATTGGACTGAAAATGTCATTCTGGATGGAGGGGGTCAGCGCGCAATCTCGCTAGGTATTTACAGCTGTTCATTTATTGGATCAAAAGGTGGACAGACAGCCTCAAAGCAATCATAGAAATAGGCTCAAAGTGAGGCCAAGAGAGGGCCAGCACATGTACATCCACACACACATGACCACACAATGAGATTTAGGAGAAAGGAGTCCCATTGAAAAGACACAATTACACACTGTGTTTCTGGCTGCCTCCCTATTGAAGATGTGAGGCCTCTGAAATGAAAAAATAGGAAAGAAAGATGGGAGTGGGCAGGCGTTGTCTTTTATTGATGGAGGGGTGTCACCAGCAATAGGAGAAGAGGCAGGAACAACACGCTGCTCTCGGGGTAATCAAGGTAGTTTAGCCTCTCTCGTCCCAACGCCACTGAATCATTTGACCTCCACCTCCACACGCTCAGCGCTATCTAAGCTGCCTGAAGTTGAGAAATTAGTTGTATTACTATGGCACACCACAATCAATAGCAGCACTGGCTAAGAAAGCACAAGCAGAGAGGAGGAGAGAAAATTCAGAGGAAAAAAATCCATATCTTATAAATACATTTTTGGGCGACATTTTTTCTTTTTCAGCACTTTTGCTTATTCTACTTTTCTTGTTCGTAATTATTGATTTCAATTAAAAAGACAGACTGAGGCTGGAATATATTAGCCAGAATCTCTTTTATATTAAACCTCAGAGCCAGTTGTATCTCAATGGTTTCTCATATAAAAATGTCTCACAACTCGTTCTGTTCACAATAATTGCTGCGAAATGACAAAATACAGGAGTGCTACTGACACTTAATGTGCACAAAGGTGCAAGTGACCTGTCCTGACAAGCTTCATGAGGGAGGAACAAGGAGGAACAAAGGAGGCATAAGATCAAGGAGGACTTGAAGGTGGAGTTCCTTCTGTCCTGTTCCCTGTGTCTGCTGGTCCTCTGGTCTGCTGGTCTGCTGGTGTACTGGTCTGCTGGTCTGCTGGTCTACTGGTCTACTGGTGTACTGGCCCTCTGAGTCTGCTGGTCTACTGGTCTACTGGTCTACTGGTCTACTGGTCTACTGGTCTACTGGTCTACTGGTCCTCTGATCTGCTGGTCTGCTGGTCCACTGGTCTGCTGGTCTACTGGTGCACTGGTCTACTGGTCTGCTGGTCTGCTGGTGTACTGGCCCTCTGATCTGCTGGTCTGCTGGTGTACTGGTCTGCTGGTCTATCAAAGTCCGTACCACATGAATTACAGTTGCTACAATATTTTCTTCTAAAATCAACTAAAAAATATATTTTTTCCACAGACTTTTAATTTAAAGTGTTTGATTTTCAATAAACTGATGTTTGTTTCTTTTTATTAATGATGTTAATATTTTATCACCACGTCATACATGTGGTTGTTTGTTATTCTTCCTTATCTATTAAGTTACATTAGCTTTGATCAGGTATTTATCACCACGTCATACATGTGGTTGTTTGTTATTCTTCCTTATCTATTAAGTTACATTAGCTTTGATCAGGTATTTATTTGAAGCACATTTCACCTGCCGTATGAGATGTGTTAGATCAGGGGTCTTCAACTGGTGCCACTGAGATCGAGACCCTGCAGGTTTTCTTCCCAGCTGGTCTCTGAAGCAGCTGATTTCAGTGATCAGCACCTCCTTCAGTCTGAGGGAAGCAGCTCATCAGTGAGATCAGCTCCTGGAGAGATGACCTGCAGGGTCTCAGTCTCCATGGCACCAGTTGAAGACCCCAGTGCCAGATAAATAAACTGGTCATGTCAGTGAGTCCAACAGTGGGTTTTGAATTTGTGGGTCATCTTTGTGCAGCGGCCTCTTGACTCTACAGACACATACGGTGCTGCAGGATTTTAGTCCGTGTTAACGTGCATGTTGACCCTGACAGCCTCCTAGATCACCACATCACAGTATGTGCAGTAGAAACCAGGTCCTCTGAGACCATATGAAACCAGACACTGCACTGATTTAATACACCATCAAAACAGACTGTGGATCTCCTCTCCGGGTGCGACAGTCCTTCCTCCCCCGACCCCCTCACCTTGACCGTGAGCGTGAATCCTGCTGAGTAGAGCGGGTTTTCTCTGTCCAGCTGACCGTTCACTGTCAGGGACCCACTGATGTAGTCCAGGGCGAAAACGCTGTTGGTGTTTCCTGCGAGGACGGATGGAGAGAGACAGTCAGAGGGACAAACCAAACTGGTGGTGGATAATTCAGCATCGCTCCTCGGAGCCTCTGGAAGGAAAAGGTGCTGGATGAGCTATGTGCACGTCTCTATTTCATGCAATATGAATACAGCTTTTGCTGTGCTGTCTTTTATCTTTCTATCTGCCTCAGGCTGACTGGCCACCTCCAACGTGTCCACAAGCTGCTTCTCTTGCATCCCTTTGTTTCTGTCATTGTCTGCCCTCCTTCCTCTGCTTCTGACTCCCAACTCCTCCTCACTTCTTCACTGAGTCCAGCTCATGATAACACTGTCAGTAATTCAGAGCAGATCAAGGAAAATGAATGGATGTCTGTTTTGTTTATTTAAGGTACAAGTGTATCATCAATTTGTGCCGACGCTTTTTCCTCCAGATTCAAGTTTTACTGTCACTTCAAAGATGTGTTGACACACAAAGGTGTGAAATGCTGTTCCTCCTCCTCCTCCTCCTCCTCCTCTGTGCTTCATGTAACATGAGACATAACATACACATCGCATATAACTTGGATTTAGACCACCAAGACACCAATGTAACACCATAGTCTGAAAATCATGGTGAAGAGACACAGCCCAGTCATGTCCTCTTCACACTGTTTAAACTTCCCATGAACAGCAGCTTGGAGCTGGAAGCTAACGCTCCTGTGTGGAGGACTGTGGTGCTCTGCACACACCCAATCTGCCTGAACTACAGCACTGTGCATGGCCTGATGAACTGCATTCACTTTGTTCTAGTGTGTGCACTCTCTCTGAGCAGAGGATTTCAAATGATGAATGCTGCACTGTTCTCATTAGCAGGTTCAAGTGCTATCTATTCACTTCAATTAAACAGGTTAGAATATTAGACTGAGGCCCACTTGAGTCCTCTTCTCATATTTTCTTATTCCCTCTCTTCCTTTTCAAATTACCAAGCTTCTTGTTAACTTCCTCACCTCTCTGACGCTCCCTCTCTCTGTCCCTGACTCTGGCATCTTGTGGCTGCTTCCTGCTAATTACACCCAGCAGATGGAGACAACATACGAAAATACACCCAACTGCCCTCACCTCCTCACTGCTGATGCTCCCTGGCTCATTTCTCACTGAAAACACTGAACAGCTTCACAGTTTCATTGTGATTCTCGGCGGCTGCCTGGTGTGCAGTATGAGACTTGAAGAGGCCCTTGTGCAATCTTTAGACAGTGGCACTTCATACATGTGAATGTTATCAGAGCGATCTGCTCAGCTGAGAGCAAACAGTGCAGCAGACAGGACCGAAGCTGGAGCTGATTCACTGCTGTGCTGTTAATACAGACGCTCTCAGCAGCTGACAGCTCAGCAACGCCGCTGCACAGCCATGTGGTCAAGAGGAAAAACAACACGTGGAGGAATCCATCTTAAAAAACTGGTGATGTAGAAATGATAAAATATGAATTAACTACTCAAAGCAGGCAGTGGTGCTGTGTGCTGTGGACCACACTGCAAGCAGAGGAGTTCAGTCACTGTGCAACAAACAGCTGCTTCAAAGCCCAATTTGTGGCTTATTTTAAGAAAACATTTTCTCTATTGATGCAACACAAAACACATTATTATTGCACAACACCTGAGACTTTTAAATGGAAACAATCACAGAACAGAGGAAAAAAGAAACTTATTCTATCTTTGGTCAACCTCGTGTCAGCTACAGATTATTATCTGATCCCACCACCTCACAGACATGCTGGTTACACATGGAGAGAGCACAGTGCACAATAAAATCACTCAGCAACTGTCCTCTGACTTCATGACTTCTTCTTTAGTCTTTTCTCGGCACAGCTGCACTTTAAGAGCTCATCTTGTTTTTTCACAGAGTTGACAGTAAGAGCTGAGGTCCAGACTGCAGAGGATCCAGTTCAGATGGTGAACCTACAGTGCACAACGGCTCGGGGTCAACAGATTAACCCATGTCTGTGTTCCCACTCCCCACTCACTGCCCTGCTGTTGGCCTGGAGCAGGAGGAGGGAAGCCTCCGAACCAAGAGCACCGAGGGGGCGTACAGGAGAGGAGGCCGGCCGCAGAAAGAGCAGAGCTCCTGGGTAATTAGCCTGGACTGAGGCCAGACGGTGGAGAGGAAGAGGAGCAGGCAGACGGGACGAAAACCACAGCTGATTATATCCAGTTTACATCATCTGTTGTGGGACTGAGGAAAAGCTCGACTGGAAATATCAAAATGATTTCTACATCATTAAAGGTCTCAACACAGTATACAAAAATCTCACTATGGTTATGGATAAAAGTATTTCTGCAGCAGGGTGAGGAGCAGTCTGAACAAACACCTGGATAAGTTCAGACAAACAAACCATGTGAGTCAGAAATATGAAAAGTGTCTCAGTCTGTCACTATTTTAGTTGCACTGTGTGTTTCGTATTTGATCTAATTTACAGTTCAAACAGTTTTGTGGTAGCACCAACCATTTCTGGGTGTTGAACCCTTACTGTAAAAGTGTGTGTACTATGTACAGGACAGCCAATGACAACATAACATGATAATATCATAAAATGAGGTCAGTTTGAACCCTGCACAGATATCAGAGGAGGGAGGCTCTGATGACGAGGACCTGACTGAGGGTTAACTTGGTTCTGACTGTTTGAAGGTCACAGTTTGCCACCACATGCAGCTGGACCTCCACCTTTCAACAGCTCTACCTCCTCCAACAAGGTTGTGTTTTCACCTGCGTTGCTTTGTTTGTCCATCTGTCACCAACATTACAGAAAAACTTCTATTTTGTCATAAGAGATATATTCATATATTAAATAATTGATTTTACTTATTTTATTTTCTCGGTTATAATGGACAAACACTTCAAGGAGACAGTGTTGTTATCTGACCACAAGAGGGCACCAGTGTTCAGCTGGCAGCACCAGTACAGCAGGATCATACCTTGGAGGAGGTTTGTGTGGCTCGTGGTATTTTTTCTGCCTCTATAATGTCACAGTGTTGTAACATACACAGGTTTCATAATGTCTATGGCCATTAAAGGGTCGGTCACTTCAACACACACACAAGTTATTTTTTGGCTTTTTGCTGAGATGACTGATGCTCTCATCTTACTTTGGTCTTAAAATGTAGTGAAAACTGAAATGAAGTCTCCCAGAAGCAGTAAGACAATAAAACTCAGGATCAATAGGACTGAATCTTCTTTGCAGAAAGATGACCGTGTGTGATCGATGTAATAATCCTGCAGTAACTGCTCGGGCCACGCTGCTCGTTAGGAGTATCAGTGAACATGGCGGTGCATCGTGCACCAGTGAAAATAAGCTGACTCGACAGCGCCCAGTGGGAGGGGCGGGCACGAAGTCGCTGTTGATAACAATTGGTGGAGGTGGAGGTGAGGGGGAGGGGCAACGAGCATCAGGGACTCGGACCCACTCGCTGTGGGCATCATGCCTCTAAATTGCTTTGTCAGCTTCAGTGACCTGACTAGAACGCCAATCTACTCCAACAGCCGCCCGTTACCCGGACGACTGGGCGCTCAACCTGGTCAAACAGTGACCCCCCACACGTGCACACACACACACACACACACACACACACACACACAAAGTTTCAGCAGCAGCTGTAGTGTACGTGTGCACAATAACTGCACAGCGATGCTTCCACTCTGTGTCTGACTCGATGCTTCAGGCTCCACTGAGCGGCCTCCACCTCAGCGCCGCCGTGTCCATCCTGACCAGAGACAGACTGAAATTACACAGTGACTCACTGGTCCCACCGAGAGAGGAAATATAATCATATTCTAATTGCTGATGAAAAGTGTTCTCCAGTGATCTGCCAGGACACTGGGATTAGACCCCTGGGGGTAAAAGCTGCTGCACACACTCACACTCAGCACAAGTCACTGTGCACTTCCTATTTGCTTTCAATATTCCTGTTTAGTGGTTTTATTCATGTGTTTCATGCAAGTGTTCATTTGTGGATATTTTAATTCTCAACTTCTACGTAGAGTGAAACACTGTGTGTGTGTGTGTGTGTGTGTGTGTGTGTGTGTGTGTGTGTGTCAGAGTGCATGTGGTGCTAACTGGTGTTTGATTCTATGATGTGAGACTCCAGGGGATTAGTCATGCTCTCACATTACCAGCAGTACTGGACTGGAAAATGAGAAACCACGCCATGATTTTGTCTAGAGTGGAGTGCACACCCAAATGCACTTGCTTACACACATACACAAACACACACACACACCTAAGAAAATGCCCACAAGCATGGACGCAAACACACACAGCTTCATTATTTCCTGCAAATCCAGATTGTGTACTATACCTTCAATAGTTCAGGAAAGATAAAAGCAATTCAAGTAATTCACTTTTAAATAATCTCAGAATTACCAAAGCATGAAGAGCAACACTCGGGTGTGGATTTCATGTCATCTGGTGACAAACACGTTCACATCTTGTGTCGTGAAAGATTAAGTGAAGGCTCATTTGTTGGGAACAGTTGTTGGGATCCTGTCCTCCAGAGATGGAGGGGGAGAAACATGAGAGCAGCCGAGTGCTTTGAGTTGCAAAGGTGGAAAACATACATGTGTAGTTATTACGTGGGGATGGCCCAGCAGAACAGAGGAAATAAGAAATTGGATCTGATGAGTTCAATCGGGCGTGCGACAAGTGGATGACAATGACTTTCTCCGAGCACTGAGCTTCTGAGGGCAGCTGAAACAGGAGTTCTCCGAGTGTAATCGCCATGACTAAGCTAGTGACAACTGTTTCTCTAGTTTGTGACAACACCATGGGGGCGCTGGAACGTTCTAGTAATGTGATATGGCATGCAGCCAGTGCTCAGAGTCTTGGGGCTAAGATTTTGTGTACTTTGCTAAATGTACACAAATTAGTGTCACTTTTAAGGATTACGCCCACAGGCAAATCATGTTAATGATGAGGTTTAGTTATTGTCTTCAACTCCATTCGCTTCAACATCTAAATGAACAGTGTTGCACCGACACCGACTTTGCTCGTGCACATGCTCATCTGTGCATTGTTACACACCCCTCAGTGCATGACAGCCACCAGTGCATGAGTATGTGTGTGTGTGTGTGTGTGATGCAGAGTGATAATGGCCCTGTGGGTGTCTTGCCATTGGCAGACAAGCTGCATTTCATGAATAGTCAATGAACTAGTTTCATCAAAAGTTTTTCTTCGAAAAAAGGTTCAAGGACGGATGAAGGCAACTTTGTATTGTGCCAGAGATCACTGGTTCACGGAGCTGGTGAAGAGGCTGTTATGGAGGAGCTTTCCATGCTTCAGCTTTGATCAGCAGCTCCTCCTGATGCACCTTGAGGAGCTGGTGTTGGTCAGCACCCTCCACCGTACCTCTGAGGACGACCTGTGGTCTCTGACCACACACTGTTCAGAGAAATGGACAAAGCATGCGTGACATCACCCATTGGTTTGTGGACTCGTGGACATTGACATTTGAACGTTGCCATGTTGGTTGTTTGGAGCCAAAAGTGACCTGTGGTCATAACAGATCATTAGACCCTGATTTTCCAATGACACTGGGACCAAAGTTAAACTCAACTTTGACAAAATGCATCCAATGAGATTTCAGCTAAAGAGTACAGTAACTGAAGAAGAAATGGAGGGACCAGAAACCTCTCAGAGAGCACACACTCCCACCAAGGCATCATCTACATGTGCTGATGATATAGATGTTTTGGTTGTTGTTTTTTCAGACATGATCCCATCTCCTGATCTTAACCAAAATCTACTGATTTGTTCCAAATCTCTATCTCTCAAAGAAAAAAATCAATCACTGAGATCTGTTCAGTTGATCTTCCCTGAACAGATGGACGGACAGACAAATGCAGGTGACCACAGATGCTCTTCATCTAAAAGTCCACCTCATGCCAACTGGGCATGCTCAATGGGAACAATGTGTGGAGGGTTAACACCAATCCCTCAGCGCCGACCATGGTTGCAGACCGGGGTGCTGACTCTACCCAGTCATGTACCATACTGGGAGATGGAGACACGGTGTGGTTTAAAAATGGGGATATGTGCACATGTCCAGTCTGTACAAGGACACATTCGTAGTGTGAAGAAACAGCTGGCCAATCACAGCAGGAGGTAGGTGTGACTGTCAGACTGTCAGTTACAGATAATGGGTCACACAGACACGCCCGAGTCCAACATTGGAAACATGTTGGTGAGGACTGTGGTTCTGATTGGATCGGTCCACGTGCAGAGCAGAAATCCTGCTGCATTACCTGCACACTCAGAACAAAGTGTGCTCACAGCTGTTCCCAGGTGCCACCAACACAACTTCACCTTAAACCAACACAGACAAATGTATCAATCCACCATCTCCAGGTCTCATGAAAAATAATCAGACTCAGGTATTGATTTCTTGCTTTGGTCTGTCAGGCTGAGTCGTCACGTTCTCTTTTCAGCTCAGTGCTGAACTGGCAGCGTAGTCTTATCTCTGGTGTGTGCATACAGAGTGTGTCTATACAGAGTGTGTCTGTGAGCATGTGAGAGTCCTGAAGAGCAGACACACTTATATAAACTCTGTTTCTGCACACTACACAAAACAACAGCTGGTCGGAGGAACACACAGGAGGAAACTGGGCTTAACATCTGGAAATGTGCTTGTTCAGAACCAGACCTGAGTGGATAACTGCTCTTATATCCAGCAGCATCCCCTTCATCCCACAGACAGATGAAGATCAGGGAGAAGCTGGAACATACAGGATGTGGGACATGTAACGGAGCTCGACCACGACCCTTCAGTGTCACAGCACAACAGCCAAAGCAGATGAAATACAGGACTTTGTGTCTTTGTTGATACAGTGCAGTCCTCCAATAACATTGAATCTGACGTAGTAGCAGTAAGTGAATTTAAGTAAATGAGGAGGAGATGAGATCCATCTCACACTAAAATAAAGTGTATATGTGATTGTACTTGACTGTAGCAGACAGCAGCAGACTGTGGACTGTGTTGTGATCAGTGTCCCACAGACTATCTGCCCTCTCTGAGAGATTACATAGCAACGGGCTGCGGAGAGCCTCAGAGCGTCTAATTGAAAACCCAGAGAAATCCCAGCGACGCGGCTGTGACAATAAGAGCTCCCAATAGAATAACAGGTATTAGGCTTGTCCATATTACAGCACGCTGCTGATATGAGTCAGGTTGCAGCGGCGTGGAATCAGAGCATCAGGGTGAAGCAGTACTCAAGGATAAAGATACGTGTGTGAAGGCAGAAGAGGGGAAATAATCGCCTTTACCACTTATCAGTCTATCCAGGTGGGAAATGCTGTGGTCGTACCTGTCTGACCTGGGGGGTCTCTGGAGGCTGTCTCCATAACAATCACTGTGCTGGACGGGGGTGTCTGTCTCACTCCATTGGTAGGAGCAGGTGGGGTGTCCACACACTGTCCCAGTCAAATGTCATGGCAGTCAGAGGACTGTGGCTACTGTGCGTCTGTGTCTGTGCAACACGTCGTCTCGTTCCACCGCCTCTGACAAACTTCAAAACTGTGCAGAATTAAGTTACCATCTTGTATCAATTTAGACAATTATCCTGCTTCGCTTGCTGCAAATTAAATCAATTCTGTGCTGCAGCTTCTTGGCGTGGAGACGTTTGCAATGAGAAACAGGAAGAATCTCCTAAAAGGAAAGAAAAGGGTCGAGATGCAAGGAGCTTAAGATGGGATTAGTTGTGCTTGCGTGTGACAAAAGAGATAGAACCAAGCACACACAGATAAACAAGAGGCTGATATGAAAGGCTGGGGAGATGTCCTTTCATTCACTGAGACTCCAGGCTGACTTTTATTCTGCTTATTCTTACACTATCATTACAGCACAGTGGAGAGGCTGCACAAACTGCACAAGCTTTACGCTCATTCCAACACACGGCTCGACTTTTGGACCTGATTTGCTGGCATCACAATTTTCTGGCATCCAACTCTCTGCAGTAGGAATCACAGAAAGTCAGGTTCCTCCCCAAACAGCAACGTGTTGGTTCAATGTTGGACAACAATCATTTTCTGTTCTGATCTCCTGTTTCTGTTTTTGCTTACGTGTGTGTGTGTGTGTGTGTGTGTGTGTGTGGGCTCTGTCGGTCCCTCTGGTGATGCTGGCTGATGTTTTATTTGTTGCTATCATGTGATACTGTAGATGTGATACACAGTAGATGTGACACACTGTAGATGTGATACACTGATTATGTGATACTGTAGATGTGATACACTGATCATGTGATACTGTAGATGTGATACTGTAGATGTGATACTGTAGATGTGATACACTGATCATGTGATACACTGATCATGTGATACTGTAGATGTGATACACTGATCATGTGATACACTGATCATGTGATACACTGATCATGTGATACTGTAGATGTGATACACTGATCATGTGATACTGTAGATGTAATACTGTAGATGTGATACACTGATCATGTGATACACTGATCATGTGATACTGTAGATGTGATACACTGATCATGTGATACTGTAGATGTGATACTGTAGATGTGATACACTGATCATGTGATACTGTAGATGTGATACTGTAGATGTGATACTGTAGATGTGATACACTGATCATGTGATACACTGATCATGTGATACTGTAGATGTGATACACAGTAGATGTGACACACTGTAGATGTGATACACTGATTATGTGATACACAGTAGATGTGACACACTGTAGATGTGATACACTGATTATGTGATACTGTAGATGTGATACACTGATCATGTGATACTGTAGATGTGATACTGTAGATGTGATACACTGATCATGTGATACTGTAGATGTGATACACTGATCATGTGATACTGTAGATGTGATACTGTAGATGTGATACACTGATCATGTGATACTGTAGATGTGATACACTGATCATGTGATACTGTAGATGTGAT
>OOFC01042856.1:0-13988 GCA_900323345.1 Pseudochromis fuscus
CTGAGAGACGACGTGGCTTTTGTGTCCTCTCTGTAGTCCATTACTGTGAATACTGGTCCTGAGTGGGACAGATCTCAGTGGACCACCGTGGCTGCTGTGGGTTTTTACAGCTTCCTGGTTTTTCTCAATATGCACGTGTGTGACTGTGTGAGTGTACGTATGTGTGTGTGTGTGTGTGGCAGAGCATTGTTGCAACCAGAAAATCCTGCGCTGGTTTCTAATGAAGTGGAATTACTGGAAACTGTTGCAGCACATTGTCTCAAGCTTGAGTCACTCTTCCTTGAAACAACAAACAACCAATCAGTATCTTCAGCTTCAGGTGTTTGCAGCAAGTCTCCTCAGTCCATCCCAGTGATAAGACACCTTCCTCCTGTCGCTCTGAGCTTGGTCCAGCTTCTGGTGCATTCCTGTCATACCTCCTCCTCCTCTGATGCTGCTGCTGGGAAGATGCAGTGCATCACGTCTTGTGCATCATGGTTTTTTTCATAGATGCACTCATGACAAATGGGAAATGGGGAGTTTCCTTCTGCAGTGGAGGAAAACTCCGTCTGAATGACCCACAAACACGTTATGTGAATCTGTACAAACACAAATTAAATAAGAGAGAGAGTTTGAAGATTTTGGGATCGTTGTTGACCTGACATTGGTTCCTTTGCAGAATAATTATAGCTCTGATTCTGATGTTCAGATTTTGTACCAAAATGTTTATTTTCTTCATGGTTTCCAATTTTTGCATCAATTATGAAAGTAAGACTGAACTGTTTAGACTTCAGTTGTACTCTAATGTAAACCAACGGGTGACGTCCATCTTTAAAGACTATTTCTCAATCTAATAAAACATAATCACTGAGGTGTTTACTTACAGAAATGGACGAAGCAACTTCAAAAATGAGTGAGGCCAAGTGGAGAAAAAGTGTAATACTCCTGATGGCCACTAGAGGCTGGCTGCAAAAAACTCTGCCTCTAATTGACTTAAATTCTGGTGGTCCACCTGAAAAAACATATTTTTTAAAAGATATTAGGTTCAAAATCAATAATATCTTGGGGGTGTGGTTCGATTGATCGACAGGTCTGCTCTCCAATGGGAACAGGGCTGAACTCCAGTCTCATACACATTGGGCAATGACCTCGGGTTCAAGGGTCAGACCCGCCTCCTCATTCCTCTCTTCATATCTAAAATAGTCTCTTCTGGTTCCAAGATGGCGACGTTCAAATACTAAACTTCTGGCTTGAAAACCAGCAGGTGATGTCACGTTAGCTTCGTCCCTTCTACATAAGAATTAGCCATGATTAGCTTTAACCCATCTTTCATGTGTAAGTCTCAGGGCTATGTAAAGTCTAATGATGTGCTGAGTCATGATGCATTGCATAAGTTCTCCAGATGCATCAGCTGGCCCTAAATTAAAGCTGCATGTGCAGCAGATTTGTGGGATTATTCTGCTGCATCTGTGGGACTGTCACCAAAGCAGCGGAGCACATGTGTGTCTCCATTTAGTCATGTCCTGTGGAAATGTCCTTGACAAATTCACAGGAGCTCTCCCGAGTCACCCGCTGGATACAAAACATCGGCTAAATGCTTTAAGTTTCAGAGCAAGCATGCGGAAGTGAAGGCAGTAAACAAGTGTTAGTCATGAGGCCGAGGAAGTGTTTGTTACCAGCACACAAGAGGCGACGGATCAAGAGTTCAATGGCAGTGTATTCTTAGAAACAGGAAGCCTGCAATGCATCCACCGGTCTGATTTCCACTGAGGTAAATACAGGGAGGTGCAGCTTGTCGGAGGTGGTGTGATAGGTAAACAACACAAACACCAGATCTTTTGCAGGCTTCATGAAGATTTTGTCTCAGATTGAAAGGAAACCAACACCAACGCAAACCTCAAAGGATGTAACACCATCTCATCCTGATGCAACAGGATGCAAGTTAAGACTGTGGTTAGTTAGTCGTACTGTAGCTCTGTTTTCTGGGAGGGGACGGTTTCATGATTACTGCGATGATGCTCTGAGCACTGTCCAAAAAAACGCAGAGTCCTTTGTGGATTGAGGTCATGACTATGAGAGGCATGCGAGTCGATCGTAAATATCGCTCGCAATGGCGAACGGTCACGCACAGCGCACACATGCTTCTGATCACCCTGTGGTCTGTTTGCAGATGGACGCATTAAGAAGAAAACTGGCATGCTAAGTGGTTTTACAGTTTCTATTCTTCAGACTTGATGGATGATCCATCGAAAGGATACATATAGCTTTTCCTCTGGGACTTCCTAATTGTACCTGTTTGCCTATACGCTGTGGACGGACAGTAACACACCCTGCTTTGTCTGGAAACAATATTCATTTCAGTGGGAAACAATTTACTCAGACAAGGTCAGATGAGGAAATACCACCCTTAATTAAAAATGTGGGAAAGAGAATACAGTTAGGGATTTTCTCCGAGTACAAATACACTTTGTGTTGAATCTCAGTTTAAAACAGCTTGTGTTTATTTACAGCATTATTACTTCAGCATCAACAAGCACTGATGGGATTTAATAAGAAAACTACAATTATCAAAATGAGGTTCAGACTAAGCTGGAACAATACCTGTGATATAACCTTAACTTGCTCTGGTTACTTTGCTGAATGTGAGTAAATACTAACACTGCAAGAAATCTCCTGGTTGTGAAGGCTGAAACCAGCAGCTCCTCACTCCAGCCAGGAGTTTTATCTCCAACACTCAGAAATACCCAATGTCCACAACAGAGCTAGTGGTGATGGTTTGAGTCTGAATTTGTTGCCTGATAAAATAATCTTTGACCAACAACTAAACAAGCTGGAAGTGATGCAATACATGACGTGTTAATGTAACGAGTGGCAGTCTAGATACAATGTACAAACTTATATAACGTGCCTTACTATTTGTCAAATATACGTACAAACACATGCACTCTTTCCTCTCACAACCACGTCTCCAGCATTTTGGAATCATCAGATATGAAGTAAAATACACAGTGAACCAAACAGAAGCTTATTTTTCTGATAAAATTATACTGTGAACTTCATTTGTTTGTTTAACTTAGAAAAGAGGAACCAACACATAAATAGAAAAAATGGATCTCAAGGGAGAGTTCAGCCCTTGATGAATACCTTTAATTCAAAAGTAGCTAAAGCAGAACGGACATTTTTGAAGAGCAAGCTAGGTGTTTGTTGTATCTTTTTGTGTGTTTTTATTTTGTGCACTACTGATAAGCACAACTAATCATATAAATAATGGCATTTAAAATCGAAAGGTCTGAATTCTGGCCTCCTTTGCTCCATTGAATGACGACACTCTGACTCCATCCATTGACATCTATCAATGAAATTACATCAGCATCTTTGTCTGATGTCTGCAGCATCACAAAGGTTCACATTCACACTTTGCCGAGGTGAACAATCTCCCTTCCACATCACCAACTGCCAACTAGCTATTTTTAATTGCATCAACATCCTTGAAATGCCCAGGGAAAGAGTTGTAGCTTCTCACAGTCAGCTCCTGTTCATCAACGACTCTTAAAGTCAGATCCACGTGATGCAGAAACAGTAAATTCCTCGTGTGAACGCCACATTTTGAAGCTGTTTGATTCATGGTGTCATCCTCATGTCCGGTAACAGCCCCTTTAAATAGTCATGGATGTGAAATATGTGTATGTCTCTGTCTGGGAGATGGAGAAAGCATCAAAAGAAGAACTCAACTCCAAGAAATCATCAATCTTCGGGAGGAGGAGGAGGAGGAAGCTGAACCTCAGGTGCCGAACGTCAAGAGTCGCCTTCACACGAAGGGGCTGTCCGATCTGAAGATGTCCGAGTAGCTCTTGCCGTTCATGTGCTCGGTGTGGCTTTCGATGCTGTAGCAGCGGTGGACCTCGGTGAGCGACGACGCCACGTAGGAGGCCGAGCGGAAGAAGTCGGCGTTGGCAAAAGTGCCAACGCCAAACTGCATCCGCTGAAGGTTCCAGTGTCTCCTGAGGACGGTTTGAACCTGCGAGAGAAGATACAAAGAGGACGTCAAAAAAGATCTTCATCTTTTTTTTATCTAAAGTTGTCCATGTCGGGCTGTAGCTACCACTGAGCTCATGACCTCTTTGTTATTTTATAAAGCTGGGAGTTTTGGACGTGTGCAATCGCTTTGTTGTCTGGTGATAATCGGCTCACTACTCACCTCCCCGTTGAAGAAGCAGAATATTGTTGAAACCAAGAGACCCTGTGGTTAAAAAAAACGCAATGAACCTCTGAATATTATGTTCACAATGCTCCAAACTGCCCAAACTGCTCAGACGTATGTACCGACCTGGTAGTGCATGAGGATTTCCATGATGTACTGATAGATCTCAGAGACCCAGTGGTCGTGGGGATTGTAGGGCAGCAGGACGAACTGGATGCCGAGCAGAGGGATGAGGATGAGGGTGGCTCTCACGGCCCTCATGTAGAGGCTGGACTCGGCCTGGTGGGTCACCCGCAGCTTGGTGATGAGAACCCGGACGATGTTCAGCAGAAAGAAGAGGTTCACCTGGAGTTAAAAAAACAGTCATGAAAACCTACAACAGCCTGATAGAGAATTACCATATTTTCCGGACTATAAGCCGCTACTTTTTCCGAAGCTTTGAACCCTGCAGCTTAAACACGGGTGTGGCTCATGTATCAGTGGCTCGTTAGCTTTTTACAAGCTAGCAAGCTCCGTGCCGCCGATACATTTAGCGTCGTCACATCAGACCCGGTCAGAGTGGACCACATGAAACTGTTCGAATAAATTCAATAGCGGCTTATAGACAGGTGTACTCAGTAGTCCGGAAAATATGGTAGTTTTATCACAGAGAGCTCAAAAGGAAGTGTATTCTTAATAACATTCTGAATTTAAAGACTCTTAGGGACCATTTAAATGGCAAAGTACAACAAAAGACATAAACAAAACATGAAATTTTAGACTTATTAGATATTCCACCTGTAAATACATGTATTAATATATTACTGTTTGATACATGCAATCTGTTTACATAAAGTTTAAAAACAAGCAATAAGTAAAGATGGACATCTTAAACAGGCTATAATGATGTAAACTAGTTGGGGAATCATATATGAGAAGCACTGCAATTTCACAGTTATTTTTATTTTAGTGCGGTTAAAATTTTTTAATCAGATTAATCACAGGGCTGCTGTGGATTAATTTAGATTAATCACGATTAAATATCATTACTTTTTAATCTATATTAATCACATTTCATTTTGCATGAGGGTGGTTTGTCGCAAGCTGGGTGATGTGTTAGCCAAAGTGCTAGCAGTATGTGCTAATGTATGCTTTGCATTAATGTGGTATTTTAAGCTGAAAGTGCAAGAAAACTACTTCCTGTAGAGTGTCAGTCAACTATTCTGTCTTCTGTACTCAAATTTCCTATGGAGAGGACCAACGTGCTGTTTAGCATCGTCCAGTTTTATTGGTTGGTTATGCTGCCTGTCATGGATGTGGAAATAAAGTGACTAAATGTGTGTTAACTTTCTGGCTGGTGACATAACAGAACACATGACAGTCCACTGTGTTAAAATGAATAAACTCCCCATGCAGAGGAGTTCAGTGCTCACCACCAATGCGGCGCAGATGGGGCCGTGGATGATGTAGAGCAGGGAAGTAGCCGAGCTGACCCAGCATCTGTGAAAGCATGGATCAGATCAGCAATGCAGAAACACGTGGCATTTTAAGAAACGGTGACGATCAGAAAGACTCACTTGTCGTTGTAGTAGTAGTGACGGGCTACTGAGTGTATCACCGCTGGCACAAGAGGGAAACCTGTGAAATCAAGTTGTTTGTGTGTGAGACCCTGGGAGTGTGCACGCTGAAAACATTTAGCACATCTTTACTCACCCCAACCCAGCAGGTAGTACCACACGAGGTGCTGTTTCTCTGCGAACACAGCCACCACGATGAGCGTGTGCAGGTAGATGCCCTCGCAGAGCATCCAGAAGTAGTTACAGCTCAGCAGGTACAGATGGACGAACATGAGCAGCTTACAGCTCGCCTGGAGGGAGGGAGGGAGGCGGGACTTAACTGAGGAGCAACACTCAGACAGATGATCCTACTGACAGCACAGATCACTTACAGACGCGCTTCCTTGTTTCTTTACCACCGACGTCAGCCAGACGACTGTGATGATTGAGTTCAGCACGAATGAGAGGAAGAGGTTTTTGTGGAGGGTTATCCTCTGGCAGCTCAGACTCCTGAGGGCATCACAAGAAACACATACCCTCACATGATTGCTCAGTTTATTGGTTTATAAGTAAGAGATGTTTCAAACTTACTTAAAATGGAAGAATATTCCCAATGATATCAGCAGAGACACCAGCGACAGTCCGTGTCCAATCATAACCAAGTAGAAGTGAGTCATCGCTGCCTGCTGGGAAACACAATGAGTACAACTTGTAGTAAATCAGCGAGGGCCCCGAACACAACAAAGCTCCTCCACTTGCTTCTTCTTACTGTTCCTTGATGTGTGACGTTGGCCTTGCAGTTTGTGAAGTTGGTCCACGTCCTGTTGCTCTCCGGGTGGCGTCCCCACTCGCCCGTCTCTGTGCAGACTTTGGACGCCATCGCTGTGAACACATTTAAAACACACGAGGTTGCAAACACAAGTCATATGTTGATGGTTTATGTAGAATCACACAGGGCAGGGAGGTTCACCATGAGGGTCGAAATCATCGTAGTAGTCTGGACAGCTCTGCACTGTTAGTCCAACTTCAGCTTCATCCCAGCACAGCCACCCATCCCATGTTGTGTTGCACACCGGCCCTGCAGACACACAAACAGCGATGTGTTACAGACAGTTCAAGCTTCTGCTGTAGTTTTTCCTCTTCCTCCACTGGTGCTCACCGTTTGTTTTTGTTTTGCGGTGCGATCCTTTCAAGATCCTCTGGAAACATTCGAACTGAGCCGTGGCGATTTGGTTACGTGTCGACTGGTGTTCGCCCAGGTGATTGGGATGCTCCATGTAGTTGTCTTCAGGAGCTGCTGCCAACACCACCACCAGCAGCTGGGATGAGGAGAGTGAATAATATCCCAACTAGTTTTCTAGAGATATTTTGGTTACATCACTACTATCAATACTATTAATATGCAGTTTTTAATACAGTTTATACCTACCTTGTTGAAGGAGCACAGGAGCAAGAGAAACACCATGCAGTTCAGATCCATCTGAGCTCTGATCCTCGAGTGTTTTCAGAAGAAAATTTGTAGAAAGAAAACACTGCACAGGAAAACACAGAGGAGGCATTTACTGATGCTATTCAGGATAAAATCACACACTTCACACAGCTGGGTGTTATTTTTATGTTTTGTAGGGAGTTATTTTTGTTGGATCTGGAGGAACAGGTAAAAATGTCACCACTGCTCCACATCTTCCCCACAGGAGCTCAATAATGCTTCCTGAGCTGCAGCAGCTGTTGAGCTGATCCAGCACACGATGTGTCGACAGGGGCTGGACTCAAACTCCACTTCACGTGCTCTGCTCACACATTAACTCACACTGTGTTTTGCATTTTAAAATCAATATTACCCAGATTAGGAGTCTGCAATATTTTACAGATATGTATATATTTGTACGGGTTAGGTTTAGGTATACAGACTTTTGTTTGACTTGAGAAAAAGTCATTTGTTGCAGCTGACAAGTGAAACAATAACTCGAAACAATAACCACTTCCCTCTCTTTTACCTTAATCAGAAGTCATGTAAACAATCCTGAGAGTGAAACTATCCCTCCAAACCCATGTTTTTGATTTGTAATGGTGGGTCCCCCCCTTTTTTTGGATGTTAGCGTTACAGATTTGACCTTTTGCTTCCTCTGTTCCCCACAGCTTCCTTCCTGCATGCTTATTATGCAAGTTTAACCAAAGTTTAGCCAAAAGACATCAATGTGGAAAATGTGTTTTACAATTACACTATTGAGATGTTACATTAGAAATACTTCATCTGTGTTTTAAGCTGTTATATTAGTACTGGGAGGTACATTGAAATAAGTGTTATGTAATCAGGAACTCAGTGGAAAACTGACTTAACGAACCAAACTTGTAATAATGTTCCAGCCAAACAAATATTTTTATAGTTTGCAAATGAGGAGATTGTGATTTTTTTAATCTGTAAACCACACCTGCACATTGTGTCCTACTTCAGCAGAAGAGGTGTGACAGCAACAGCAGTGGAAATGATGACAGTATTATTAATGGTAAAATCTAAATTTAACTATTTTCAGGGAAAAATAAACATGACACTCTTGTTATTATGTTTGTTTAAAAGACTAAAGAAGACACAAAAGTAGCAGCAGCATGACACAATAAGTTTCTGATCAGATTAAATGAGCCTGAGTAAATTTTCCTTTGTGTACTGATGTTAATTGTAGATCACAGAGATCAGAGAGATCACTGTGTCCTCCTCCACATTTCTTCAGAAAGTCTTTATCTAAAGATCAGCAGTCTTACATTTTATCACATCCTTCACAAAATTAAAAATGTTTTCCTTCATCTCCAACACAGACTTTATTAATTTTCTACTCCCCTGACTGATGATTAACAACATTTTTGGCATTTTTTTTAAAGATTAATATCTTCTCAAACACACCCAAAGACATGCAGTACATCTTCTTAATGGCCTAAAGACACTTAATAACTCCCAGGGCAGTTACTCCCTTATTGTGTGATCCATCTGTGTTGGAGCACTGTTTCATAAAAAGTACCAGATATTAGAAACAGATCAGCTCTGGAAATCCTGTTTCACCACTTCATGTCTGCCATGTGAGCAGCTTTTGGGTGTTAAGTGTGACAGAATGGCAGGTGGGATGAGCATATTGTCTTTGAATTAAAGAGTCTTACCTTTGCACAAGTAGGAAAAACAAAAATGAAATACAGTGTTTGGAAAAGCCAAGAGTAATCCTTCAGTCTCAGAGTTCACCTTTGCCAGAAAAGCAAAACAATGAGAGGCTGGTTTTTTGTTATATCTTCAGGAGAAGTTCTTCACTGAGTGTGTTTCGCACCGGAGACAGAGGCGACACTGTGCTGAGCTGTCCTGATAAGAACTGACTGGGGCAGAAGATGACATCACATGCATGCCTTTTGTGGAGAGACATCCCTGGAGAGTAATGATGAATATTACAAAGGGTTTATAAAAAGTAATAACCAACAGAATTTTGCTTGTTATGCCATGTATAATATATAAAATATGAAGTAGGTTTACATTAATATGTTATATTTAACAGGAACCTTACATATGGCAGGAAAACACACCAATCACCCCTGTCAGCTCAGCAGGTTGAAATATAATACATGTATGTAACAGCACAAGTACAACAATAATATTCATATTTATAATTATTATTTATTTTATTTTGCTCTGAAAAGATTGTTTTCCTCCCTAAATAGCTGGATGCAGAAAATGGACCAATCAGCGTGAAGGATTCTATTCCTTAGCAACGGCGCCCTCTGCAGGTCGAAAAGAAGCAACATCCTCAGCGCTCCGCCTCACCCGAACCTGTTGATTTCGTAACTCCCTCCCACGGTGGGATCTCTCCGTGATTCGTCCACATAAACCACTACTTCCGGTCTGAGAATACGGTAAAAAAGCGTTGTTTTTTGTGTCTGTATTTTATTGACTTTATTTTTTGTTCTGCAAACTATAAAACCAAAATCAAAATCAAAAAACCTTCTCTCATTCGATTGTAACAGTTTTTAGTTTTTTCACTGTAAAACGAAAATCAAATGAAGGCTGCAGGAGACTAAAAAGCAGTGACTTACTGCAGGTGTGTTGGCAGCTGTGCTCAGGTTGTTCCAGTCAAACTTCTGTTGCACTGCTGACCAGACCATGACCCAGTGCAGAACTGCTGGTCCCACCTCTGCACATGCAGCTGTTGATGTGTTTGGAGGAAGCTGGCAGCACAGATTTTCGGATGTAATAAAATTAGGATCAGATCTCCTGGTATTCATTCAAATACCAAGAAATCATGCACAAAATGTTCTGTCCCTCTGAGGTTTAGCTGTGGCAACAGTATCCACATGTTTTGCATGAAAGTTTGGGCAGACCACCAGATGTTAAAAGACAATGAACTCATGGTGAAGTGTCCTCTCACTGCTGCTGAAAGACAGAAGCTGGACAGACATCTGGGAGTTCTCTGTGATGGCTGCTGGGTCAGTCCTGTCAATGGCAAATGTTTCAAGTAGGTTTATTGCAGTCACAGCTAAGTTAGTGGATAAAAATTGTAAAATATATTTGCAATTTGGGCCTGTTTTGTGCTGTTGCCGTCATAGTTCTAATCATATTTTACAATTAATTTGTTTCAGATGCACAGACACCAGCGCACATATGAGGAAATGAACAACTCTAAACAGAAAAGGAGGGAGGAGTGGTGCTGTGAGGTAGAGGACCTGAGTGATGAACCACAGGAAGCAACATCTCAGTCAGAAAATGACAGGCAAGTTATCTGTATTGGATTTTCTCATTGGTGTTAGCATTAGCCCGATCTCAGCCATATGTAAAGAAATATATTCCCTTAACATGTCCTCAGCATTGTCCCCTCCCCCGCCCTCCTTCTCACATGGTGGTCCTCAGTGTTTAAAGAGAATTAAAAAGGTTTGGAGCCATAATTGGTATCAAGTAAGTTTATTAATTCAGTGCACAAAAAGGCAAGACTAATAACACTACCATCACTACAGGGGTAAACACAAGAGGGTGTCCATTTTTGGAGGAAACAAAAGCCCATGAAGTTTAATGGCGAGACACACGAGGAGCACACTATAGAACACATTGAAATAAGTACAAATACATTCAGCAGGATCACTTGAAATCGGGAGTGGCAGTGGGGTTGTTTTGCTTGTCAAGAATTATCAGCACAAAGTGGTCACACACTACTCCTCACATTGGCGCTGAAGCTGGGATGTAAGCCAGAGAAAGGATTTCCATTGGTAAGCATACTGAATGATTAAGTGCTCAGTTTGTTGCTACATTTAAAATGACAAAGCTCAGGCTTTTTGTACACTCCCATGAAAAGACACTCAGTGTTTAGGCTAACCTTAAAAAGAAGTCACACTGACAACATTTCTCACATGACGGCGTCTTGAAAACCCGCTCGTATCAACGGTTTGGTGGAAAACACTGACGCACCTCGCAGACCGTTTTAGATGGAAGAAAAACAGCACGAATGAATTAAACCACTGTCACGTAATACGTAAAATGTCGCTTTGCTATATACATAAAAAAGAACGCGTATGAATGTACAGAATGAAGCCTCATACATCAAAAGTCAACAAATGTAGCAAAATCATGTCGGAAGACTAAATATGGCGAAATTGTTGCTGCAAAATTATGTTTTAAAATTTAAATTATTGGAAATATTGCTAGTTGTACCACTTCCCTGTGGTGTTTTTACAATGTTAATCTTTAGTATTGTATTGTTGCCATGTTTGTAGCACTTTTTATACATATACTGAAAACCTGTGGGAATGCTGTGTCAGTGTTAAAGTGTGGTGTGCTTTATTTGACTCAGGACACAAGCTGCTGTGTCACTTAGTAAATGACAAGTATGAAAGGCAGACATACACATGAGCTTGTTGTTTTCCGGTCTATGAAAGTAAAATACTTACACAAATAAATATGTTTATAGCTAAGCTAGCAGCTCTGTAAGGCTTTGACCATTGACTGTATATAGAGTGGACGATGCTAACATGACATCACCAGTTGGTTTGTGGACTGAAGCCAGGAGTTTGCCATTGAACGTTGCCATGTTGGTTGTTGTAGCCAGAAGTGACCATATTTGGATATGAAGGGAGAAGTGAGGAGGCGGGTCTGACCCTTGACCCTGACCAATGTGGATGCGAGTTGAGTTCAGGGCTATTCTCATTGGAGATAAATCTGTCAGTCACGCCGATGACGATTTCTGAATTGACATCAATTAGACCTTTTTTAGGAGTCAACATCTGGTGGCCGTCGGTGGTATTGCACTTTTTTGTGCTGGCCTCATTTGTGAACACCGGTTGCTTTGTGCATTTCTATATACAGTCTATGGCTTTGAGCTATCTGGTCATGTCACTATGCAAATATGCTAACATGCATGTACAGCTGAGGCTGACAGGAATGTCGTTAGTTACAAAATTAAAGCGCTGGAGTGTTGAGATGTAGACTTACAGATGGTGCTGGATGAAAGGTTAAGAGATTACAATAGTTACTATAGTTAGAATTTATCCTGAGAGAACCATGAATGTACACAACAATCCAAAAATCATTAGGACGCATCATCTGGGGACAATGACCGTCTGTAGAATCAGTTGCTAGGATACTTCTGTCTGGACCAGAGCTGATGACTAAATAACCAACTCACTAACTAGTACAATGGCATTGCTGTTCTTTGACCTATTGCGTCACCATAGCTAAAAATTCCTGCTCTATTTTTGAATTAAAAAATTAGTTTTAATCCTCTTATTTTCTTTAGTAATATCTCTGGATACAAAAATGTAATCTAGTGGTCATCCTGAAGTAAATACTGTAGATTTTTTTTGTTAGAATCACTACATCCAAGGCACCAACCATATAGTGTTGTCAAGAAAATAGTTGCAATGTATGATTTATTTATTTTTTTTAATAAAGTAATAGGCGTGGCCATGTGGAAGCTTTCAAACTCTGAATTAAAATTGTTGCTTCGGAGATGTGGAGGTGTTTAGTGCCAACTCTTGTGGATCCCAGGTCTTTTTGATATTTGAGTTTGTTTCTCTTACATTGTGATGCTCGTAGTGTAAAAGTCCCGGCTGTCGGAGCTGTTACACATCTCCTCTCAAGACTAGACTACAATGAAAAATTCAGTCACCAAGTAATCTAACAGCTATGACGATGAATGTTAGCTCTACAGTAAAATGCAACATGTTCATACACACGAGGAAACATTCATTTGCATGCATTCAAAAACAGTTGTAGGCTTAAAACCTCAAATATCTGGTGTGAACTTTTAAAATGGCAGCTTAGCTTTACAATGTACATCTTTTTTTCATTCATCAGAGTCCAGGGTTGAAGTATTTTTCTCACAATCGGATTAGTTGTGGGCAAACCCCAGTAAAGTGAAGGCAGTTTGATGTGAGCACTGCAAATTGGGAAAGCTTCTTTATCCTATTTAATTTACAGCAGGCATTTATGGTGAGGATAAGTGCACTACACATAGACCTGTATCTGTATCCATCCTGCAAACTTACCAGATTTTGCTAAATATAGACAAGTACTGTGCCTTTTATATAATCACGCTTCATGATTACAGGCAGGAAGAAGGCACCCTCTATAATGCCAGTACTGGGGACTGTGGGAAATCGTGTTCACACGGACTGTGAGGAATCTCGCTGGTGATCTTCAGATTCAATGAGAGGACATGATGGTGCACGAACTTGTCTAACAGCAGCTACATAATGCTTCGACGTGACGTGAGCTCGCTTATGCATTCTTTGGCAAAGTTGTACAATCACGTAACTGAACAACAACGATGCCGGCGTGAACACGAGAAGTAAAAACTAACTGGAATCACTCGGTGTGGGTTAATGGGATGTTTAACTGAGGTGAAGCACTGATGGAGAAATGCTTGTCTTGATGTTTGCAATGAGCTCTAGTTTCTCTTTGTCAGAGGTCTGGCCTCCCGCACATGCTTGGCACTCCTCTTTTCTGTCTTCCCCTTCTCCCTCACCTTCCTCAGGCGCCGTGGAGGTGGCGTGCCTCTCGACTCGCTGTCCTCCTGAGCGCTGGATGTGTCCATCCCGTCCCGCTCTTCGGGAATATTGGGAATGGCCCCACTGCTCCCGTCTAAAATGTTCCTCAGGGCGGGGTCCTCTGGCGTACAGGTAGCAGTGGTGCCACTCTCACTGCTGCTCAGGTCCTGCTCCTCGCCGTACCGCCCGCCTCGGCTGTGGTGCGGCAGGGAAGAGGCCCTGATCGAAGGCCTGTCACGCTCCGTCTCGCGGATGTTATGCTGAGG